>PISW01006042.1:25789-118141 GCA_004023785.1 Mungos mungo
GGGGGGGGGGGGGGGGGGTGAGGAGTGGCACCACTGCGTGCCGGAGAGCCCTGGGCAGAGTGCAGGTCGAGGTCTGGGTGTGTGCCCTTGGCCGCAGGACTGGGCTTCTTTGGACCTCCTGCTGTTCTGTCAATGAGGGAGCACGTCCAGGCTGTGCTCCAGAGCGCCTCCCGGACCTGCTCCTCCCTCGGAACCCCCGGGGAGTGTCTCCGCTTCTGCCGCTCTGCAGCTGGGCTTCTCTGAAAGGTTTTGTCTGAGCGGTGGTGTATTTAGCTAAAAAAAAAAAAAAAAAAAAAAGTTTAAAAATCCCTAAACTAGATTATCTCCAGAATCCCGGCGTGCCTAACATCCAGGGATGATTGCTTCTAATACTGCGTGCGGGGCCACTGCTAACGTGCTACCAGGAAAAAGAACAGCAGCAGTAACTTCTTGTCAGGTGGAAATGCCATTTGCCCAGATGAAAGGCCATTTGGGTGAGATGAAGGTCACAGAGAAGGTCAGTTATGATTTGGGTTAGAACCCCAGGAGTTTTAGTTCTGTAAACACTACTTTTATTTTCTTTTACACAGTGGACTCATTCGGCGAGGCCTTAATTGCTTCCTTAAAAACCCTTTTTCTTGTTTTCAGAGGACTTCTGAAGGACGTTGGAGAGTCACACACTATGTTGTTTGCACCTCTGTGTTTCTTTACGTTTCTTCCACACTGTCCGCACTGTCTAGAGTATTTGTGTAAAATATGTATATTTATGTAAATATATGTAAAATACATGTCGAGAGCATCTCTCCTTGGGTATTGCTTGTTCCATCTTGTCTCGCTTTTCCTTTATTCATGATACAACCTGGTTGTTCTTATTTTTTTTAATGTTTTATTAATTTTTGAGAGAGAGCATGAGCAAGGGAGGGTCAGAGAGAGAGGGAGACACAGAATCCGAAGCAGGCTCCAGACTCTGAGCTAGTGTCAGCACAGTTCCCGACGTGGGGCTTGAACCCACAAACCCTGAGACCCGAGCCAAAGCCGGACGCTCAACCGACTGAGCCACCCAGGCGCCCCGACACAACCCGGTGGTTCTGATAATAATCCTGGTCTCTGAGCTGCAGGAACTTTTCACATACCTCTTGCCAGAGATCAGGCGCAGACCGCAGAAGTAGACCGTGGGAGACAGACTCCATGGACGGCTCTTTAGCCCTCAGTGGGTCTGACCTTACAAATCACTTCATTCCTTAGTTTCCTCATGTACAATATAGATCATAATTCCTCCCAAAGAAGATTGTTTTGTTGCTTAAAAGGTATAATAAGAATGTAAAGTGCTTTACCTGGTATTTAGCCTACAGTAGGCACTTAATGAGTTAGAATCCCTCCCTTCTTTCCCTTTGGTTTTAATGTCGCTTTCCTCCTTAGGGATTTTCCTCCCTCCCTCCCTCTCTCCCTCTCTCCCCTCTTTCCCACAAATATTTATCAAACTCCTCCTGACGTCATGTGAGGCATTGTGATGTCATGTGAGGCCATCATGGGCACACTTCTGTTACTTCCTCCTCACTGAGATGCAGTGACAGTCCGGGACTAGAATGGAGAATATGTAAAGCGCTCTTCCAACCCAGCGCTAAAAAGACAACCCGATTAAGATGTGGGCAAAGCATTTGGCTATTCCTGTTCCAATATGAACAGCCAATAAACACGTGAAAAGATGCTTAGCATCAGTAGTCACCAGAGAAATGGAGACCAGAAGCACAGACATCACACCCACTAGGATGACTATAATCTAAAACACAGATGGTAACAAGTTGCCAAGGATTTGGGGAAATTAGAATCCTTCTACCCTGTTAATGGGAATGGGTACTGGTGCAGCCAATTTGGAAAACAGTCTGGCATTTCCTTAAAATGCTAAGCATGAGTTACCATATGACCTGGTAATTCTGGATATCTAGCCAAGAGAAATGAAGACATATGTCCATATAAAAACTTGTACATGAATGTTCATAGCAGCATTGGTCATAATAACCCAAAATGGAAACAACCCACTAGCTGATGAATGGACAAAATGGGGTCTGTCCATAAAACGGAGTATTATTTGGCAACGAAAAGGAGTGGGGTACTAACACGTGCCACACAGCATGGGCGAGCCTTGGAGACATGCTCAGTAGAAGAAGCCAGTTACGAAAGACTGCATGTTGTATGATCTCATTTGTATTAAATGTCCTGGGGCGCCTGGGGGGTTCAGTCGGTTAAGTGTCTGACTCTTGATTTTGGCTCAGGTCATGATCTTATGGTCGTGAGATCGAGCCCTGTGTTGGACTCTGTGCTGAGTGTGGAGCCTGTTTAAGATTCTCTCCCTCTCCCTCTGCTCCTCCCCTGCTTGCTCTCTCTTTGTCTCTGTCTCAAAAAAAAAAAAAAAAAATCTTCCCAAACAGGCAAATCTGTAGAGACAGAGTAGGAGAGCCAGAGATGAGTGATGGTGATGTTCCTGGGTCTGGGGGTTTTTTGTACACACGCACACGTACAAACACATGTACATATATGTATATAATCTAGAACACAGATTTTTTTACTTAAAAAATATATATGTTTTTTAAGTAAACACTATGCCCAACATGGGGCTGGAATTCATAACCCTGCGATTAAGGGTCACATACTCCACCGGCTTAGCCAGCCAGGCTCCCTGCTTGGCTCTAAATACAGTAAAACCTGGGTTCACAAGTACAGTTTTCCTGGAAACATGCTTGTAATCCAAAGCACTTGTGTATCAAAGTGAATTTCTCCATAAGCCACGGAAACTGATGGTTCCACAACCCCAAATGCTCATAGAGAAACGATACAGTGCTGTCCTGTAATACAAAATATAAAGAAAATACACAATATGAAGAAAAATAAACCAATTAACCTGCACTCACCTTTGAAAACCTTCGTGGCCGGCGTGAGGGGGACGAGAGGAGGGTTACTGTGTAGGACGACTTTCTCCATCACCGATGGAATCACTCCCGCCTCCTGGCTCAGTGGGTCCTTTTCCTGCATGGAGGCTATTGCAGATGCTCGCACGGCTGTTGACGGCAGTGTGGCACTGGTACACTCTTGTCCTGTACTCTAGTTAACGGAACCGGTAATAAGGCCGCAGAGGACAGGGTCTGTGTGTGCGGGCAGCCTGACCTAGAATGAAGCAAAGCATTCCTAAGCTCACTCTTGTTTGGAAAAGCAAAAGACGGTCCGTAGGTTCTTTGAAGTGACAAAAATATACTAGTGCCAGCTGTGGGCACCTTCCAGTGTTCTGAAAACTCACTGATTCCTGCCAGACACCGCAGTCTGAGACCCCAGTATCCGAGCAAGGGAGACGATCTCCCACAATCCCTCAGCGAGCGCGCAAGAGAGAGAACTGTTGGCTCAGTTGTGGTCACGTGATCTGCATCACGTACTACTTGTAAAACGTTGCTCGTTTATCAAGTTACAATGTATCAGAAGTGTTTGCTTGTCTGTGGAACACTCGCAGAACAAGTTACTTGCAGTCCAGTGTTTTACCATATACTAAAAACCATTGAATTGTACGTTAAAAAAAGTTTCTTTTGAGCGAGAGTGTGAGCTGGGGGAGAGGCAGAGAGACAGAACCTCAAGCAGGCTCCACAGTGTCAGCGCAGAGCCTGACACAGGGCTTGGACCCGCGAACCATGCGATCCTGACCTGAGCCGAAATCAAGATCGGGCACTTAACCGATTGAGCCACCCAGGTGCCCCTTGAATTGTACATTTTAAATGGGTGACCCTTATGGTATATAGCTGATATCCCAGGCTCACTGCTAGGAAGTGCATCTCCTCACTTAGCCATCTCACGGGATCTTTCTCCTGAGCACATGATCGTGCTCTGGCCTCGGCCTAGAACGAAACAGGACAAAAGGAGAACCCCTCCAGGAGCCCCCATGCTGCCACCATCCCCTGGCTTTTTTCTTTCCTTCACAGTTAAGACTCGAAAAGGTTAGAAAAGAAGTAATTAAGAAATAGTTCATTTAAAAAAATACTTATTTTTGAGAGAGAGAGACAGAGCATGAGTGGGGGAGGGGCAGAGAGAGAGAGAGGGAGACAGAGAATTTGAAGCAGGCTCCAGGCTCTGAGCTGTCAGCACAGAGCCCGACACGGGGCTCGAACTCACAGACTGTGAGATCATGACCTGAGGCGAAGTCGGACGCTCAACCAAGTGAGGCACCCAGGCGCCCCAAGAAATAGTTCATTCCAGAGTACTTCAAAAGTAATGGATAAGCAGAAAGAGGAAACAATTTGGACATTTACTCTCATTCCCCAGAGATCATCGTTACTAACATTTTATTTAATTTTAGCGTTAGAAAAGTTGACACCTCGTGTTTTTTATTTTCAAAGAGGAGTACTGTTTTAAGGAAAGGTTTAGAAGTTACTTACTAAGAACAGAGGTTTTTTTTTTGATAAGGATGTTATTTTATTTTTTAAAATAGTTTATTGTCAAATTGGTTTCCACACAACACCCAGTGCTCTTCCCCACAAGTGCCCTCCTCCATCACCACCACCTCTTCCCCCCTCCCCCTCCCCCTCCCCCTTCAACCCTCAGTTCATTTTCAGTATTCAATAGTCTCTCAAGTTTTGCGTCCCAGAACAGAGTATTTTTTAAAGAAAAATACTGTCATCTCCTGTAATAATATTAAGCATGGTGGGCTTTTGTACATGATTTGATTTTTAAACTTTTTGGGATTGTCTGAATCAAAGGTGAGGTCATTAAAACCCAGTGCTCTGGAAGCATTCCTGCTCACGGAAGTGCGGCTGCAATCCGTAAAGCCTTGTTGCTTTCTAAGCCACACTTTTTTTGTTTGTTTGTTTGTTTTAATTTTTAATGTTTTATTTATTTTTGATAGACAGAGCATGAGAGGGGGAGGGGCAGAGAGAGAAGGAGACACAGAACGGGAAGCAGGCTCCAGGCTCTGAGCTGTTAGCACAGAGCCTGACGCAGGGCTCCAACCCACGAACGTGAGATCTGACCTGAGCCGAAGTCGGAGGCTTAGCCGACTGAGCCACCCAGGCGCCCCTAAGCCACACTTGTTAACTGGCTCTTGCTTAAGCCGCAGCCTGCTGCCAACAGGAGGATTTCAGTCTTCCCTATTTTGGACTGTGTTAAAGCTCTGACTCTGGGAAGTAGACATTTCATGGATTCTTTTCAGCCTCTGCAGACCGCTCCCAGTGTCTGGCTGACACTGGCCATGAATGAGGGCGTCAGCTGGTAAGACGGATTTCCTGCCTGAGAAATCCCCCTGAGCTAATGTCATTGATGGTTTCTCTTTTGCCCGCGCAGAGTTAGACTGGCTGAGCAACCCAAGCTTCTGCGCTGGAGCCGCAGCCTCTCTGAGCCGGCAGGGCGGGGGCGCCGCGGCCCTGCCCTCCGAGGGGTCACCGCCGACCAGGTAGGTTTTCATGAAAGACGGGTTTTCGGTTTTTGTCCGGGTCCTGTCTGTAGCTTAGTTTGAGTAGAGCTCCCCAGCGAACCCTGTGGGAGATGAGTGAATTAGAACTCTTTTCATGGAAAGCGAGAGGGTGCTCTTGGACTGGTTCTCCGTACCTCTTTCCCGAATTCATCCTCCCCCCCTACCTTTGCTTTCCAGCGCACAGTTCCTGCCAGTAATTAGGCCCCAAGGGAAATGGCATCACTGTGACTCTTAAGTAACTCAACTAACCTCATGGGGAACCTTTAGAATATTGTCACTCGGATATTTCGTCAGTTGCATTTTCAGCGTTTTTGGAAAAACAATATGCTGGTGTGATCGAACGTAGGGTATGATCTCCTGAAAACGTCGCGGAAAGCAGAATGGCACGTATCTGGACTAAGCTTTGCAAGGAGCTGTGGTAGATCATCGAATCGAGAAATGTGTTCTCTTGCCAGTATGGACGAGGTGGTCTCATTAACGAGATGATGAGCCCTGGGAAGTCAGGACTCTGAAAGTACGCGAACCTCTGGAAGCTGAGGATAGTTGATGTGTGAGGGAGCTGTTGGAAGGACGTCAGTCATGCGGAAGAGCTCGTAACCTTCACACTCAGGGACTAGAATGAAGCCTTTTTTCTTGGTGTTAAGTGACGAAGTTTTGGGGGTAATGGTGGGGTGGTCTGGAGCCACCTGCCAAGAACGAATTCTTGCAGACATCTTTGGTCAAAAAGGTGGTTTCATTAAAGCACAGGAACAGGAACCGGGGGGCGGGAGGAGCTGCCCTGGGGTCGTGGCGGGTCACTCGTATACCCTCAGGTTGGGAGGGGGTCAGGGATAGACTAATTCTCTGAGGAATTTTGGAAGCAAGGTTTCCAGGACCTCAAGGGGCTAGCTGTTGCTAGGGAAACGCCACTTCTTACCATTTAATAAAACCTCCGTCATGAGCCCCTTCAGATGTCTGCGGGGGCCATGAGCTTGGAGTAGGATTGCCAGCGTAGACGTTGGGGCAGGTGAGATACAGGCGGTTGACTTACAGGATCCTCAAGGCTGGGATCGTGTTAAGCTAAGGTTCTCTTTTGCCCCCAGCGAGGTGCCACCCTCCAGGCGGCTGAGCTCCGAGAGGGAGGTCGCTCTGCCGGTTTCAAGGACTTGTCAACGGGCTGCAGGCAGTAAGGGAATTTAATTTTCCATTTGCCTTAGTTTCCCACATCGCCACGGCAAGCGCTTGACCCCCTTTCTTTGTTCCTGGGTAGCCAGGGGTGTCCGAGGAACGTCACACACACTCCGCCTGGGGGGGGGGGTGCCAGCCCGTATTTTGCCCTCAGCTTGCCCCACCCTCCCTCATCACCAAGGACACATTGCCTTCATGTGTAGGACTGAAAACAAACCTTTTGTAATGTTACTTAAAAAAACACTACGTTTGATAAATTGACTGGTAGCTCACTTTCTTTTAAAACTGTGTGGATGTGGGGCGCCTGGGTGGCTCCGTCGGTTGAGCATCCAGCTTCGGCCCAGGTCATGATCTTGTGGTTCCTGACTTAGAGCCCCACGTTGGGCTTCGTGCTGTCAGGGTGGAGCCCGTTTCCTGTCCTCTGTCCCTCTCTCTGCCCCTCCCCTGCTCACATTCTCTCTCAAAATTAAATACACATTAAAAAAAATGTATATATGTGACAGTCTAGGTTTAGAAACTGTTGAGATTAGAATTTCTTCACCTGCTGTTGTTCTCAGTCCCCCTTGAGTCCTCAAGGGAGGTTGTGACCCAGAAGGCTCTGCAGAGCCCCGGTTACATATTTGCTTATTTACATGGTCGTCTTTCTCATTCTCTTTTGAAAACTATTCTGATGTTGATTCTCCCAAACAGGAGCCCTCTGAAGTCAGAGCCTTCGGATGAAAGTGACTCTAACAAAAAGCCCAAACAAGCAAGCAGAAAAAAGAAGAAAGAGAAAAAGAAGAAGAGGAAGCATCACCACAAGAAAACCAAGAGAAGACATGGCCAGTCCAGTAGCAGTGGGTCTGAGCCGGATAGTGATTCTGAAAAGGACAGGACTTCCAGAAGCCTTCGAGACAGTAAGAAGGAATCAGAGAAACCGAAGTAGGTTTTCTGTTCTCAGACACCTATGATTTTTCAAATTTTAAATTTTCCCCCCTCAGTTGTTGCCACAAATTAGACATTGGAATGACTGGTTAGCCACTTAGTCAAATGGAGCCTGAAAACCCCCCAAGAGATCTCTACCGTTAGGTCAGCATTTAAAAGAAAAATGTCATTAAAAAACTCAGGGCCATGATTTTATTTATTTTATTTTATCTTTTTTATTTTTTATGTTTTTTATTTATTTTTGAGAGACAGAGACAGCGCAAGCAGGGGAGGGTCAGAGAGAGAGGGAGACACAGATGAAATAGGCTCCAGGCTCTGAGCTGTCAGCACAGAGCCCGACACAGGGCTCAAACCCTCGAACCGTGAGATCATGACCTGAGCCAAATCTGGACCCTTAACCAGCTGAGCCCCCCGGGTACTCCAGGGCCATGATTTTATTTGAGAAAAGTTACTGAGACCCAGTAATGGTTGTGTCCAAATCTGATGCAGGCTGAAGGTCTGCGTACGCACGCTCTGTGGTCACGGGTAACGTAGCACTTGATCGCGCTTTTGTCCTTCCCTCCCCGTTTATTCAGAAGCACTGGTGAAGGTGCGGACGAGTGCACGCCCGCGGTGTCTCCTTCCCTGGGGCTCTCCTGCTCCCCACGTTTGTCTGCCTCGAGCTGTGGCTCACATTGCCCTGCAGAGCAGCGTCTGCCCAGGCGCTCAAACCTCCTCTCTGCCTCACCTCCTTTTCCCACGCCTGCGACAGGGGGCGTGTGGTGTGTGGCCTGCGTCATTTCTCACTTCTCTGTTTTCTTTGTTCATGTGGGCTAGGAGAGAGAAAGTTTAGGTTCCTGTCTAAGATGTACTTTAAAGGATGTAGTGCTCTTAAGAATTTTTGACTCTCAGGGATTATTTGCTTTTGCTGTATGCTTAGAAGTCCCTCTGGTGTCGGCGATAGCCCTGTCATTCAGTGAGTCTGGAATCTGGCCCGTGGAGTTCCCATCAGACAGGCAGACACTGCCGTCCTCCTGGGTCCTGCTGCCATCAGATCGGCAGGGGGAGGGGGGAGCATTGCAGGGCTCTGTGGCTCAGGAGACGTGGGTTGATTTAGCCCTCTCTCTCTGTCTCAGATGCCACACCTGTGACCCAGGTTTGCTCTAGGAGGGGAAACAAGGAGTCAGAAAGGTCCCAAATTTGACTGAATTTATGTGGGCAGGAGTCACTCCCATCTTGCTTGCCATTGTCGTCTCTCGGCACTTGGCACAGGACCTGGTACGTAGTAAGCGCTCAATACATTTTTGTTACGTGAATGAGTGAATTGTTAATAGTTTTTCTTTCAGTTATGTCTGCAAAGCAAAATACATTAATCATCATTGCTTCTGAAAACTCACCGTTAGCTGCTTGTCCTTTTCTTTTTCTCCCCCACTACGATCAAAGAAAATGAATTTTAAAGGATTTCCTGAACCCATATAAGAACCACCATTAGAACTTAAAAGGCAGTTATTTTCAGCCTGTGTTTAATTGCATAAGAGGTGATGTTGACAGCCGCTTTATGGTTTTGTGATCCAGAGGGCACTTTTAAGTTCATGGATATTTAAAAAAAATTTTTAGTATTTATTTATTTTTGAAAGAGAGAGAGAGGGAGACACAGAATCCTAAGCAGGCTGCAGGCTCTGAGCTGTCAGCACAGAGCCCGACGCGGGGCTCGAACCTACGAACCTAGATCATGACCCTAGCTGAAGTCAGACGCTTCACCGATTGAGCCGCCCAGGCGCTCCCTAAGTTCATTCATGTTTTGCAAACTATCCCCATGAAGATCAAAATAGACTGTTCTTGTCATTTCCTCCTTTGTTATTTTTCTCGCTGTGAACTTCCATAGTCTCTCCCTAGGAAGGTGGCCTGGAGGAATTGTTTCCATAGAGACGAGGAAGAGGAGGATGAGGAGTTGTGGGAGTATTTCTGGGCTGTGGGGAGAGCAGGTTCGCAAGGGCGAGGTGCACCGCACGGGACTCTAATTTAGGGTGACCAGGGGACCACTTCCCCTAAGGCGGCGGCTCCCCCCTGGGCCTCTGTTTCCCGGGGTGAGCGCTTCATCATCGTCAGGTGGATGCGGATCCTTCCCTGCACGCAGCCCGGACCTCACCCTGCTCCTCTCCTCACTACCCAGTAGGGGACGGATCAGAGCCAGCCTCCTCCCCCGGAGTGGTCTGCGGCCGCTCTGCCCCCACCCCCACCCCCACCCCCGTGGGCTTTCCACGTCTTTCTGGAATGTATCCATCTCATTCCTTCCCTTTGCTGCCCCTTCCGGTATTTGTCAACAGAAAACCTTCCACGGGTGTTCCACAGGGGAATCTGTTAGAAATCACCGCACTGCTGTCAGGTTGAAAGCTACTCTGTGTCCCCGAAATGCCATTCTTTGTATTCCCAGCCAAGAATGATTTAGAAGCCTTTAGAATCGTGGTTTCTATCTGGGCAGCGCCAGACAGCACAGAGAGCGAGGTTAATGCTCTTGTGACTCTACCCTGGCAGCGTCTCGTGCCAGCAGCGTTGCACACTGATCCTTGGAGGAGGGAGGATGTTAGAGGCCAGAGAACCTTGCCCTCGCTCTCACTGGACTCCTGGGGAAGGGCCGCCGTGTGCCTCTGAGCGGGGAGTAAGGGTCTCACGGTGGACTCTCGCTGCCCTTTCGTGGGGGGGGGGGGTCAGCACACAGGGGCGAGGCGCCATCCTCAGAGCCCAGGCTGTCCGAACAGGGCCTGGCCCGAGCCTCGGTGCTGTCCGAGACGGACCCTTTCAGGGCGGGAGCTTTGCCGTGGCTGCCGAGTGTCGGGCTGGAATAACCCGAGCGCTTTCTGAGGAGTTGGGCTAAGCCGGGGCAGCCCACTCTCTCACTGAGTACATTTGAAATTCCAGTTACAGCCACTTAATGGACTGTTGAGAAAGAGCAGCTGCATCAGGTTAATTTCTGAGGCAGGGTGACTTCTTGGTAAAATGCCACTTAGCGTTGGCAGTTTTTGCTTTATATTTTAGGGCTTTTCCCATCTTGGTGGCGCGTGCACATTTTATGCACTTAACTGCGATTGATGCCGCGGGGAGTTTGAAATGTTTAACTCTCGAACTTCTGAAAAGGTGGACCATGTAACCCGATCTCCCTTTTCGTGCTTCACCTTCCTCTTTCCCCACAGCCGAGAAGGGGCTGCTGCCGCTGACACTGGGCACCGCTTGGTCTGGCTTGAGGACGTCCAGGCCCTCACGGGGGAGACCTTCCGGACAGATAGGAAACCGGATCCTGCAAACTGGGAGTATAAGTCTCTCTACCGAGGAGACATAGCAAGGTACCCGTCATGGGGTCGCTCCTGATCCTCGCTGGTGGGAGGTAACTTCTCCCCCCGCCCCCCGCCCCCAGCCCTCTCCGCACCGTCTCTGTCTGCCCCGTCTCTTCTAGATTCTGGTGGGTGTCCATGCTGACATGTGTGTATCTTATCCCACATTCTGAAATGAAAGCTTAAACTGTGAGGTCAGGATCCAGGTCTCCTTTGTAATAGGTTTTTAGTAAATATTTGTTGGACGAATGACTCTAAAAATACCTTGAGGTAAGTAATTGTGACAAACAATCCAGAAACCATTTGGTCTGATCTGTGTGTTATATTTTGTTTTTGTTTTTGTTTTAATTTTTTAATGTTTTTTATTTATTTTTGAGAGACAGAGACAGCACGAGCAAGGAGGGTCAGCAAGAGAGAGAGACACAGAATCTGAAGCAGTGTGTGCCTATTTTTAAAAAAAGTTTGGTTATTTTTGAGAGAGAGCTCGAGTAGGGGAGGGGCAGAGAGAGGGGGGAACACAGAATCCGAAACAAGCTCCAGGCTTGAGCCGTCAGCACAGAGCCCGACGCGGGGCTCGAACTCACAAACTGAGCAGATGTCGGTCGCTTAACTGACTGAGCCACCCAGGCGTCCCTGATCTAGTTACGAAAGCCTTTTATTTATCTATCCCCCAAGTAAGCTATTAAAAAAAAATGACATTAAATGGTAATGACGTTTTCAAAATGTTTCTAGCGGACATCACCAGATAAAAAATAGGTGATGGTATTTGCTTAGTAATTAGTTCATTAAACTTTTCTCCTCTAACCCGTCAGTCAAAAATATTTAAATACTTCTTAAATCCCTGAGACACTCAGTCGTTGTAGGACACTGTTGGGACACAGTGAACAGAAGCACACAATCTCTGTCCCCACATGGCTTACAGGTAATGGAAACTGAAGGCAGAGAATATTGAAATATAAAGCCATGAGGAGACCATTATCATTCTTTATAGGCTGATTACTTTTTAAGCGAAGTGTCACTTTCCATCACTTTGCTGCACCTCCAGATTTTCACGGTCGCCGTGCCTCATGACATTATTCCTCACCACGTGATTCCAACGAAGGTTTCCTTTACGGTGTGTTTATGTCTGTAATATTTTAGTGCGTATTTTAGCCACATACTGTCACGGCTGACAGACGTGACTGTTCAAATGTATTCATATGTTTTTGAGTTACTCTCATACTCCTTAGGGTCTCATTAGGTTTCCCCCGCCACAGACGGGTAGGACCCAGCCGCAGATGGGAGGCCAGCGCGCACCGGCTCGGTGAGCCTGTCCGACCCCCCGGCTGCTGTGGGAGGACGGGCCGCTCGCTCTCTTCTCTTACGAACGAGGAGCGGCACCTCAGCAGGGTCATGTGGCCTCTCGCAGGCTGCCAGCAGTGCTCCTCGAACCAGCATGTTCTTTTACTGTCCCCAGCTAAAGACGAGCCTGGTGGCCTGTAGGGCGTGTCCTAGAAGATTGGGGAACGGACTTTGCCATTTCCTAATAACGGAATCCTGGGAGAACCACTGACCCCGCCTGAGCCTCTGTTTCTTCCTTTGTTAACTGCTGCTGCGTCTCGCACTCAGAGAGCAGAAATAACAGCTATGAGTTAGGAGCTGGTTTGCAAAGATAAAGAGTCATTATTTATTAATAGGTGAAAAGGGGAAAATAATCACAGTGAGCGGCTCTTACATCCGTGCCGATGAACGGCCCAGACCTTAGGAGGGGAGTAATGAGACAAGGTGACCCCTCTGAATTGCAGAGACGCTACGGGGAGGGCGTGGCACGGGTGTGATCTCCCAGCAGACCGCTAAAGCTTAGGAGGGAGAAGTCTTGCCCGGATCAGTGCCGCTGTTAGTGTCCAGCTCGAGGAAGGTACTGATCCGCGGCATTGTGAGTTGGTCAGGAAAAGGGGCAGTGCTTTGTCGGGTGGTGAATCTTCACACTCCGGGGCAGTGACAGCCCAGGAGCATGGAGCGGACTTGGCCAGCACCGTCCTGTGAGGACCACACGGGGCCTTGTGGGTGTTTGGCCTGTGACGGCACATGGTCACTCTCTTTTAAGCTTTGCCGAACCATCTGGAAGGTGGGTTGGCAACGTTCTGTGTAACCTGGGAAGGCAGAGCCAGGACTGATGAGTGGAAGTCCCAGAAAGTCACATTGGGCTCAGTATCAAAGCAGATTTCCTAATTGTGTGAGATCCCAGCAGTGGCCTGGTGTGTGTTAGAGTGTCGTGGTGAACAGGGCTTAGGGTTCGTGTATAAGAGTCAGAGTTACCTTTGGAAAATGCCTTAGGGCTGACATCTTGGCTGTCATGAAGTTCAGCTCAGTTTTTTCTCCATTTTTGGAATGGATTGTTTCATTGGCTGTACACCAGATGAAATAGTTGGCTTATGTTTAAGAGCCAAGTCTTCTAAAATAATAAATGTATCTCGTCCTTTATTATATGGCTAAGGACTTCAAATAGAGAAACTCTTTTGATCATCCTTGCTATTCTGTGACATGGTTACCATTATTTGCCCATTTCACAGATGGGGAAACGGAGACCCTGAGAGGTGTTTTTTTGTTTTTGTTTTTCTTAAATCGCTTGATCAGGGTCACCTTGTCAGCAAATGGTGGGGTTGGATTTGGACCCAGGTCGGCTCTGCCATTTACTAATAATGGAATCCCAGGTGACTCACTCACCCTGTCTGTGTGACGTTGTGAATTGAAGTCACTGAACGAAAGGCAAATTTATTATTGCCCAGTTCATTTGGGGACTCCAAGCCACTCAGTGGATTCAGGGCAGAATTATACTCTTGATTTAAATATATCCTTTCCCCATACCCTGTCCCTTTTTCTTTTCTTTCCTCCCTTTTCCCTTCCCTTCCCGTTTCCTTATAGCTGAAGTCATTTAAATTAAATGTCCATTGATATTCTTCACTGACCCTCCAGTAATTCCTTCTGGAATTATTCAGGTGAGACCAGCTGACTGTTGGTTAAGGATTTTACAGGAAACATGCCTTCATTTGGAGGAATATTGCATCAAGTTACAGCCTAGGATTTACCCAATGAAGATTAATTAGACAAAAGCGATAAATTAGATAAAACCCAAATATCCAGTAATAGAGGGATGCTAAGTTAAGTGAGGGCTTACCCCTCCAGTGGGCCAATTTAAAGCTTTACAATAAAAATGATATTATCTAAAACTAACGGTGTGGGGAAGTGCTTAAAGTAAGGAGGAAGGCCTGAAGTCGTATATCAACTATTTTGAGTGTTTATTAATTTTTGAGAGACAGAACATGAGCAGGGGAGGGGCAGAGAGAGAAGATGACACAGAATCTGAAGCAGCTCCAGGCTCTGAGCTGTCAGTACAGAGCCCAAAGCAGGGCTTGAACCTATGAGCCGTGAGATCATGACCTGACCTGAAGTTGGACGCTTAACCGACCGAGCCACCCAGGCGCCCCTGTATCAAACTATTTTTAAAACTATTTTCACATATCTGAAAGTAGGTACTTGATACAGATCAGTAAGATTCTTTTTTTCTCCTTTGTCATTTTCATCTGTTAGAAACTGCAGCTGTTAAAATCAGTTTTACAAGATGCACTTTTAAAGTCAGAAAACGCTGTAAACAGTTTTTAAGAGACTATGTGAATGTCGTAATACTGTTCATTTTTAGTGAAAACAAAATCATCATGAAGGGGAGAACAACGCTAGGTCTACGTACAGTTTGTTCCTTAAAGAATGATGGGCGTGGTTAGAGCGTCTGTAGCGCTGTTTTATCTCCTTCCCCCTCGTTAAAATGGTTTTGACTCCTGTATGGAATGGACTGGGGAGAGACTGGTGAGGTGACCAAGGAGGAGCCGGGGAGACGATAAAGAGAACGGTCGTGTGCATGTTTGTGTGTGTGTGTGTGTGTGTGCGTGCACACGTGTGTGTAGTGTGTGTGCGTGTGTGTAGTGTGTGCGTGCGCATGTGTGTATGCGTGTGTGCGCGCGTGTGCACAGTGAGGGACGCTTCTCAGGCACCTGTAGACTGTGGAGGCAGAGGAGCGCCTAGACCGGGAGGTGGTGGAGACAGAGCTTTCTGGAAGAGGACCCTAGATGGCAGCAGCTCTCTCCTGCCTCTCCTGCTGCTCCCACAGCATTATGTTATGAAAAATTTTAAAAATATACAGCCTAAGTTGAAAGAATTTTACAGTGAACGCCCATATTCCCACCCTCTGCGTTCTGCCATTAACATTTTATTGCACGTGCCTGGTCACGTATTTACCCGTTCATCCGTCCTCCAGCTCCCCTTCGTTATCTGAGGCCAGCAGCAGTGTGCCGCCCCCTCCATACTGCAGCGTGCGTGTCGTTAACTAGCATTCAGGATTTGGTTAGTTGTTAATTCTGACTTAAAATTCGCAGACAGTGTAACCCACAGATCTTCATGATACACCTGTATAATCCAGCCCCCTGTGAACATATAGACCGTTCACGTGACCCCAGAACATCTCTTCGTGCTCTCCTCCATCCAGTCCACACCCCGCCTCCCCTGTGGCAGCTGCTGTTCTAATTTTTTCCCCAGCATTGACTAGTGTTGCCTATTCTGGAATTCTGTATACTTGAAATCATGTAGTACGTGCCCTTTTGTGTCTGGCTGCTTTCACTCTGTGATGTTTTGGAGATTTGGCCACAGTGTGGCATTTATGGGTGCTTGGTTGCTTTTCACCGCTGGTTCTGTTCTGTTGTGTGGCCATACCATGGTCTGTTCTTCCATCGCTGAGCGTCTGAGTTCTGCAGTAGTTGGCTGCTAGGAATAGAGCTACTGAGAATATTTGAGCACAGGTATTTGTGTAGAAATGTAGTTTCCTTTTTTTTTTTTGGGTGAATACCTAAGATAGAATCGCTGGGTCACAGTTGGTAAGTCTAAGTTTAGTTTACAGACCTTTCCCCGAAGTGATTGCACCAACTCATGTTCCCACTAACAGCGTATGAGAGTCCGGGCTGCTTGACGGCTCACTCACCAGTGCTCAGTACAACCAGCATTTAATTTTAGCTGGTCTGGCGGGTACGTGCTGTGTCTTGTTGTAGTTTTAATTTGCGTCTCTGTCATGACTAATGATGTTGAGCAGTTCTGCGTGTGCTTATTGGCCATTCATGTATCTTTGGTGAGATCTTTTGCCCATTGTTTAATTGGCTGTTTGTATAACATGCATACAGAAAAGTACATGATTTCCTTCAGCTTTCGTGCAGACACTCGATAGTCCTGTGCCTGTAATTCTGGGGACACCCACACGTCCCATAAAAGCATTTTAGAACTCAGCCTCCTTTCCCGTAGAGTAGAAAGTAGTCAAGTGTAATTTTATCCAATATACTTTCATTTCAGGAGTAAAAATACAATGCCAGCCCTTTCCATTTTCTTATGTGGGGACGCAAGACTGTCCTGAGGAAAAGGGACTGGTCTAGGAGACAGCTGCCACATTGTCGCCCTGTCTCAGGGTCCTTAGGAATGGTGTAACAGGGGATGAGGGTTTCTACCTTGCCAGGTTGTGTATGATTGTGATGATCACTGATGTAACGTGTGGGACAGGACTTTACAGAGCTCCAGGAAGACAGAAATGACTAGAATCTGGAAGACAGGCATGATCTTAAATTCTCGAGATGTTAACAAAGAAGTGAGGTGTTAGAGGAGTAATTCAAGCACAGAAAAGGTGACTTGCTAATCCTCATGTGTCTCTAAATAGAAACAATTCGAAGCTGAGCTGAATCTGAATGCGCGCAGTTAACTTGCACGACAGGAGCTCGGGTCCCCGAGCCGCGTCCGTGCAGAGACTGAGCACCTGTGCCCTCGGTGACTTCTTTTCTTTTTTCAAATATAAGATACAAGAGGAAAGGAGACTCCTGCCTCGGCCTTAACCCTAAGAAGCAGTGTATCTCCTGGGAGGGGGCCGCCACCGAAAAGAAGCATTCACACAAGCGTGTCGAGCGCTATTTTACGAAGAAGAGCGTGGGCCTGATGAGCGTTGACGGAGTCGCCATTTGCGGTAAAACCGAGCCTGCCTCATCTGAGCCGGTCTCGTTTATCCCGGTGACGGGCTCGGATGAGGGGGCTCCTCCTGTGACGACCTGGTTGAACCCTCTGGGGATTTACGATCAGTCCACCACGCAGTGGTTACAAGGGCAAGGTCCTCCAGAGCAAGAGTCAAAGCAGCCGGACTCCCAGACAGACAGAGAGAGTGCCCTGCTCAAGGCCAAGGTGGAGGACTTTAACCGCAGAGTCCGGGAGAACCCCCGGGACATTCAGCTGTGGATGGCCTTCGTTGCTTTTCAGGTAAGTGTCGCCGTCCCAGCGCTTCTACCGGAGTGACTGTCGCGGCTTGGGGAAAGCATACTTGCTCTGCCACGGTTTTCAAGCCCCCGGGAGGAATCCTGGCGCAGGGCATTTGAGGATGGTGGGCCTGGAGCCCTTGCCCTGAGCTTGCTCAGAGCCCCCCAGGAAGACGGACTAAATGCAGTGTGGGGCAGTGCACGCTTTCGTGTGTAATTTGGGGGTGGGATGAGGGAGCGACCTGCCACGAGGGAGGAAGCAAGGGCTTCCAGAAGAAGGTGAAGACTGAGCCGAGTCTGGAAAGAAGAGGCGCCATTCACCAGACCCGGAGAGGTACTCGAGAGAGACACAGCACGCAGAACGCGCAGAACCGGGGAGGGCAGGTGGTGCCGGCCCCGCTCCCTGGGCAGAGCTGTGCTGCTCCCGCCCCCGAGTACGTGGCTGTGTCTTCTCCGACATCTCTGTTTCTGAACCACGTGTACAATTATCCTATTTTCCCCCACATTTGGCTGGGTTTTTAACATTTTTTCTTATGTTTTTTATTTATTTTTGAAAGACAGAGATAGTGTGAGCAGGGGAGGGTCAGAGAGAGAGAGGGAGACACAGAATCCAAAGCAGGCTCCGGGCTCTGAGCTGTCAGCCCAGAGCCTGATGCGGGGCTCAAATCCACGAACCGTGAGATCATGACCTGAGCTGAAGTCAGACGCTTAACCGACTGAGCCACCCGGGCGCCCCCACATGTGGCTGTTTTATCAGTAAAGTTGGCTCTTGGGAAACAGGTTCCAAGACCCTGCACTCTAGCTGTTGATAAATGATCGAAGTTTGAAACCCGAGAGCATAGACAAGTAAATCAGGTGAAATAAACACCAGATCAAACCTGTCAGGTGCCACAAGCACCCTAGTAACAGAGGTTTCAGTCAAAAAAAAAAAATGGTGATAAATGCTTATTATCAGGAAGGCGGGACTGACGACTGACTTGGAGCGGAGCCGGGCGGTGAGCTTTCCGTAACGATGTCTTTTGTCTGGAGGACGAGGTCATGAAGGGCCCTGGCCTGTACGCCATCGAGGAAGGAGAGCAGGACAGGCGGAGGCGGTCCCTGCGGCTCGTGCTGGAGAAGAAGCTGGCCGTCCTGGAGCGGGCCATCGAGAGCAACCAGAGCAGCGTGGACCTGAAGCTCGCCAGGCTGGCGCTCTGCTCCGAGTTCTGGGAGCCGGCCGCGCTGGCCAGAGAGTGGCAGAAGCTCATCTTCCTGCACCCCAACAACACGGTGCTTTGGCAGAAATACCTTTTATTTTGCCAGAGCCAGTTCAGCACCTTTACCGTCTCAAAAATTCACAGTCTCTACGGAAAGTGCCTGAGCACCCTGTCCGCCGTGAAGGACGGCAGCATCCTGTCGCACCCCGCCTTGCCGGGCACCGAGGAGGCCACGTTTGGTAAGAAGCGGGGGGGCCAGGGCCGTGTCTTTCGGGGGAGTTCCCCTTTCTTTCGGCTTGCGTCCAAATGCAGATTTAGTTTTGGTTTATTTTAGACATGTCGAAATGGATAAAACTGATTTAAACAAAAAGTATTGGGACTTCCTGTGATTATAACGGATTCCCCCCTTTCCACCTTCTTGGTGATGGTGGGGGGTGGGCATTAGAGCCAGTAAAGATAGAGAAGGACCACGGGTCTTGAAGTTCCAGCCTTTGTGCTTGTTAGCCGAGGAAACCTGAAGTGGAATGTTCTGGCTGTCAGTGGCCTTCTCTGTCGAGGTGCTTGTCTGGCCATGTCCCCCGTTCTAGGACCTCAGGCTGTGGTGTTCAGGGGGCAGCCCGGCTGACTGGAGGTCACCGCGTAGGTGCGGTTCTTCTTCTTCTTCTTTTTTTTTTTAATCTTTATTTTTGAGAGAGAGAGAGAGAGGAACAGAGAGAGTGTGAGACACAGAATCTGAAGCAGGGTCCAGGCTCTGAGCTGTCAGCACAAAGCCCGACACGGAGTTTGAACCCAAGAACTGAATTCATGACCTGAGCCAAAGTTGGATGCTTAACTGACTGAGCCACCCAGGCACCCTCACCCCCCCCCTCCCGTTAATGTTTACTTTTGAGAGAGACACAGCATGAGTGGGGGGGAGGGGCAGAGAGAGGGAGACACAGAATCTGAAGCAGGCTCCAGGCTCTGAGCCATCAGCCCAACTCGAGGCTTAAACCCACAAACTGCGAGGTCATGACCTGAGCCAAAGTCGGACACGTAACCAGCTGAGCCACCCAGCCGCCCCTGCATAGATGCAGTTCTTATATTATTTTACTGTTAACATTTCTGGCGAGTCCCGAAGGAGCCCAGAAGGTAAACTGTGGCCAGTGGTGAGCTACAGAAGGCAGCATGGTCGGCAGGAGCTGGAGAATATCACTCTTGACTTGGATCCTGGGTTCGCCCTTCCCAGAGAACCTTGCCAGCTCCTGAGCCTGGCTGAGCCCCAGGCTCTCCCTCAGCGACAGTGGTATAGGACGTGCTTTGTACCCGAGGTGACATACGGTGAGTGTCTGGCTCAGTGTCTGGTACCCAGCAGGTGTTTACCTTCTAAAGACGGAGATACACTGCTCTAGAAAGAACAAGCTTTGCCACACTGACGTCGAATCTCGTGTTCGGTTCCCTTCACACTGTGCTCAAATAGCTGAGTGTTACTTAGGAAATGCAGTTGTACCGCAGTTGAGACAAACCAGCATTTTGAAAGATGGAGCCCTGATTTGTTTGCAGCTAACTCCGAAGAGGTGATGAGTGCGAGCTGCCGACGGATAATGCCGTTAGCTTTCGACGCAGGCCTTTGCTTTCTGATGAAAATCCGCCCCATCCTTTTCTGAGAAGTTTTCTTGTAATAATGAGCTTTGAATATTTCATGAACTGTTCAGACCAACCTTTTGCCTTATTTTTATGTAACACGCAGAGTTTTTGTTCATCGTTGTATTTCATGATGGTTTCATGTAAAAGTTGGCAGAAATGTACATCATTTGATTACAGTACCATTGTGAGTCCTCTTAACAAGGACATGTATTATTACAGCTTTGAAATTACCACAGTAACTACATTCAGAGAAGAGATGTTCTCGGTGTTGAAGTGCACGTTTTAATTTATTTTTAATTTTAATTTATTTTTAGAAAGAGTGCGAGTGAGTGCACGCAAGGAGGGTAGGGGGAAGGGGAGACAGAGGAGAGAGAAGAGAGAACATCTCAAGCAGGCTCGCTGCTGAGCACAGAGCCTGACCTGGGGCTCGATCCCATGACCCTGGGATCATGACCTGAGTCAAAATCAAGTCAGACACTCCACCAACGGAGTCAGCCAGGCTCCCCGGAATGCATGCATTAGAAGTTGTGTTCTTCCCTTCGATGACGTTAACCAGGAGTCCCCCTTCTCTCCCGTTTCCAGCTCTCTTTCTCCAGCACTGCCACTTCCTGCGGCAGGCCGGTCACTCGGAGAAGGCGATCTCTCTTTTCCAGGCCATGGTCGACTTCACCTTCTTCAAACCCGACAGCGTGAAAGACCTGCCCACCAAAGGACAGGTGGGGGCTCTGGTTGCGTGACCCACATGCCCCTCTCCTCCTCTCCCTTCCTTTCCTTCTCTCCCCTGGGGCCACGTGTGGATCATGGGAGGTGGTGCTCGTATTTTTCAAATGTCCTGTCCTCCTTTATATCGGCCTCGCTGAGAACCGTTTCTCAGTATTGTGGTGATCTGGGGAGAATTCCATAATGAAGGGAGTGACACATGGAGACACGAAGGATCCCCCCACCCCATATACAGACTCGCCGTGCCCCCCGCCTTTTCCTTGCTTATGAGCTTTGTTTCAGTGTTCGCTGCCCTCGCCAGGCAGAGAAATAATTGTTACGCCTCTTAAATCCGTCTTACTCTGCCCTGCCTTCGTGCGTCCGAGGTTGGGTCTTACGTCATTTCCCCAGTTAACTTTCCCACCTCCTGAGGTCTTTGCGGGAATTGCAAAGGCTGTTGTTACACGGTGGTGATTTGTCAACTCCATCCTGATTAGGGATGTGCTAATCATTTAGGTGACACACAGCATTGCCCATATTTGTGATGTTGAAGCAATAAAAAAAATCCTACCGAAGAGCCATATAAGAAAGCTTTCTTTTCCCTTTTTCCTTGTCTGGTGGAAGGTGGAAAGGACAGCTGCATTTATGGTGAACTTATGTGGGTCCTGAGAGGCTGAGCTCGCCATCTGGTGGCGTGTCCATGAATTGCATTTAAAGACTATTTTCATCATCATTATTTTTATGTTTTTTCCTAGGCAAAATTGGGTTAAAGAATATTGGTTAATATGAGTATAACTGATTAGTAGTCTGATAAGCCAGATGACAAAATTATTTTAAGACTTGCTTTGCTATTAGCAATATGCTGGGCTGTAGAAGTGATTCTTAGCTGACCGTGGGGCCCTGGTGTGTGCTCGGAGGGGCCCTGTCCCCGCCCTTTGCTGACACTCACTGTCTGTGAGGAGGACAGGCACTTGTGCGCAGCGCACTGCCCCGGACTGGGAAGTGTCGAGCGCCGCTCTCCTAAAGTGTCCACAGAACTTGCCGCACGCCCTTGAGATTTTAAATAATAACAGCACACGTAGTTTCAAAGCATTTGCAAGACAGCTTTGCAATAAAGCTTTTTCTCTGATGACCTTCTCTTCGTAACCGAGAGACATCGTTACACACACACAGCAGAACATCAGGGCAGCAGAGTCCGGTCCGTTTCTAAGGAATGAATACACTGGTTCTAACTGTCACACTTAAAAAGGAAGATACACTTCTGTTTCTTGAGTGACTTTCTCCGGTGCCTCCTGGAAGAACAAGACTGTTGTTCCCAGCTCCCTGCCCGAGGCGGCTGATGGGTGCAGGGTGCGGGGACACGGCCCCCTCCCCCGTGTGCGTGGCGCCCCCCCAGGCTCTGGCCGGACGGTCCTGCGGCTCCTGGCCCGCGGCATGGCGGGGGCAGCCTCGTGCTCTTCAGAACGCTTCTTACAGAAGCTTCCATGGAGCAAGCTGTGGGTTCACTTTCCAAGCCCTTATTGTCAGTTGATAGGACGGTTGATTTCCTGTTTGTGGCTGTGTTCACTCTCTTCCACGGGGAACTCCTGGCCTGAACTGGGGACCACACACAGCAGACCTAAGTCCCCAGAAGCGTGAGAGCTGAGCTGTGATCCCAGGGCCGGGCTTTAACACACAGGCCAGTTTATTCACTGGATGCCTGCTGCATGCCACTCTGTGCCGACAAGCATTTATTGAGCCCCTACTGTGTACTGGGCACTGTGCCAGAGTGAGGAACACGGAGTGGAGAGGTCATGCCCTCAAGAGCTCCCAGGCTCCTGTTGAAACTTTGAATCAGTCCCCTTCCCCTCAGAACGTGATTTGGTGTTCAGGGGCCCAGTGGCTTTAAGGAACTGGCAGGGTCACCGTCCCCAGTTAGTCAGGCCTAACCAGGGTCAGAGCTGGGGAACTGTTTCTCTCCTAGCTGGAGGCCCTTCTCGATGACCATGGCTGGTCGTTTTGTAACTGGTTCTCAGAAGTGGCAGCCCCTGTCACTTTTTGCCATATTCTGTTTGTTATAAGTCACTGGGTTCAGAGTGCGCTCAGGGGGGTGAATGCCACAGAGCAGGGGTTAGGGCCCTGGGGGGCTATTTTGGAGGCTGCCTACCATGCTAGGTACTTATTTTTTTCTGTTTTGGGGGGTGTATCATATCTACTAGAAGGAATGATGGCGAGCGGGATTTCCTCCATAAGGCCCTCTCCTGCCGGTCAGAATGCACGCTGCTCAGTGATTTAGCGGTTTTGTACAAGTTAGGCTAACCTCCGTATTTTCAACCTGGACAGGTGGAATTCTTTGAGCCCTTCTGGGACAGCGGGGAGCCCCGGGCTGGGGAGAAAGGCGCCCGAGGCTGGAGAGCGTGGATGCACCAGCAGGAGCGCGGCGGCTGGGTGGTCATTGGTCCAGGTGAGATGCCTCTCAGGACGCATGTGCCTTCGCCTTTTTTCTTCTGGAATGTGCTTTCCTGTCTTCATGACTATTTGTTTATATGTATGAGCTGTGTATTCGTCCGTAAGAACATTGAATGTCAAAAATACATTAAGTGGATGCATCGGGAAAACAGACTGTCCTTCACCTTTAGGGTCTTGCAGTCAACTCCCCAGCCCTTTGGAGGGCTTGAGTTCTTTCCAGAGGAAGTAATTTTCATTTTTCCTTTTATATGGTTGCTCCTGAAGAAGTAATCTGGTTACTAAGCCCCCCTCTCCCTGCCCCATTTAGTGTGTACTTAAGTCAGTCTTTCTGTTTCCTTGGCGATGCACAGATCAACAATTCATTTGACAGATACTTCCCTATTTAGGAACACTATAAAATAGTAACTAGCATTTATGTAACCGTCATTCCCAGGGACCCCAAAGTACTTTCTAGATTTTATACCCTAAGATCACTGTCCAATAGAAACATAATCCAAGTCACAAAAGTATTTCACATTTTCTAGTAGCCACATTAAAAAGTTAAAATGGTGGAGCCCGTGAGTGTCTCAGTTGGTTAAGCATCCAGCTCTCGGTTTTGGCTCAGGTCATGATCTCATGGTTGTGTGGGTTCAGGCCCCACAAATGGCTCCATGCTGACAGTGCAAAGCCTGCTTGGGATTTCTCTCTCTCTCCCTCCCTGCCCTTCCCCAGCTTGCTCTGTCTCTCTCTCTCTCAAAAAATAAACATAAACAATTTTTAAAACAATAGTACAAAGGTAAAATGGTGAAATTACTGTTGATAATATATTTTGTTTAACCCAGTGCATCAAAACCTTAATATTTCAACATGTAACTAATAATTTAAAAATTGAGATATTTCACTTTTTTTTTTTTCATACAAGCTCTTTGAAGTCTGGTGTGTATCTTACATTTTCTAGCACATTTCAGTTCAAACTCGCCACTTCCAAGGGCCCCGCGGCGGCATGTGCACGGCTGTCCTGGCTGGCTCGGCTCTCAGCTGTTCAGGAAGGGCTTCCCCCCCCTGGTTTTGTTGGAAGTGCACGTGAAAGGTCACAGATGTCACCTTTCTGGCCGCGGCTTCTTCATCTGAGGCACGAAAACTCGGGATCAGCCGCGGGCAGCGTGGCCCTGCAGCACTCCAGGCCCGGCTGCATCTCTGGGCTTCAGGTGCTCGGCAAGGCCTCCAGGGCAGGTCACGGTCACTGGGCTCAGCTTTGACCCTCCTTGCGTGCTCACTCCCCAAAAGAACTGGAAACCTTCAGGCTCAGGGGTGGTTTCCTGGATGAGGAAAAATGATCTGCCGGGCACAGTGGATGTCGTTATTACCCGTGTGAGCCACTGAGTCTGCAGGCCCACGTGAAGGACCAGAAAATGGAAGTCTTTCTGGGAGTAACTTTTCTTTGAAAGCCCAGCGTGGCTCTCTGATTTTGTTTTTTGGTCTTGTTTTAATGAGCAAGACTCTTCAGTGTATGGATTGTATGTTCTAAGGTTTACCATGTTCTGTGAGAAGAGTAGGATTCTCGTACAGTGTCCAGGGACCAAGTTAACGGTATTTCTCTGAAACGTGCTCAAATGCCCAATTAGTTATCATAATCAGATGTCAGTTTGTTTTCTCAGAAAGGTAATGCAAATGGTAAAACCTTGATTTTTTTAATGTCAAATTACAGACATATGTTGGCATGTGTATTCCCTGCATGCTTTACAAACGTTTGCATTACAGAGAATCTTGGACTGAGTTAAGTGGATTTAATGGGAGGCTTGCAGAAAACGAGCAGGGTCAGAAGAAACGCTGCCAGTTTCTTGTTTCCAGAAAACTAAATGATAGCTGTTCTTTGTTTTTGCTTTATTTTTAAGTTTTCTTGTCCACAAGGTTGGCATTTAGAGTGTAGTTGGTAGTTACCATCGATTCTGAGGTGCTGCTTCTTCCTACATCACAGCCTATTTCTTCTCTCACGCTCCCTTTCTGTTAGTCTGTGTTGTTACGTATTGATAGGTGTCTGTCCAAAACCATGTGATCTTTTGAATTTCTAATAAGTGCAGGTGTCTAAGTCTGATGTGTGACTTACACGTAATCTCTTATGGTGAGAGGTTTTCAGTGTGATTAAAGGATTACCTTCAGTGTAGGTCTTTAGAAGGTGATAAGTAAATTTTAATTTTCTTTGATAATCCTGAAGCGTGTTTAGGTAGAATATTGGGTTTCAAATGCTAATGTACATGTCGTGCATGTAAATTCTCTGGAGTTGTTACTTATTTTGAAATACTTAGAGTCACAGGAAGTTGGAAAATACACAAGGAGGTTTTGTGGCCCCCTCACCCAGGGCCCGCCCGCGGTAGCCCTGGGGTGCAGTAGCACAGCCTGGAAGTGACTGCAGCGTGGTCTGCAGCGTGCGTGGGGCACGAGTTTCACCGGGTGGACGAGCTCTCACTCTTAAGTGTGTGCGTGTTTGGTGCGGTGAGGTCTACCCGCAGGCGTGGCTTCCTGAAGCCACGCCCACCCCACGCCAACCTCCGAGGACCACTGATCCATCCTCCACCTCGATGATTATGTTGTCGTGTTATTTTACATGTTCTATAAAAGGAATCGCAGGGCGTGTGACTTTTGAAAACAGTTTCCTATCGTAAAATATATATAAAACCATTTAAAAAACATTTTTAAGTTTACAGTGTAGTGGCGTTAACATGTACGCCTTTGTGCAGCCATCTTCCCTGCGTCCATCTCCTCGACCTTCTCATCTTCCCCGGCTGGAGCTCTGCCTGCATTGGGCAGTAACACCCCATCCCTACCCCCCGCCCTTCCCCACCCTGCTCCTGACCACCACTACGCTACTTCCCGTCTCTGAATTGGACTGTTTTGGGAACCTCATATTAGTGGGATCAGACAGTGTCTGTTGTGCTGTGACTGGCTTATTTCCCTACGCATGTCTTCCAGGTTTGCCTAACATGTGGCATGTGTCAGTATCTCCTTTTTTTTTAATTAAAATTTTTAATTTTAATTTTTATTTAAAAAATTGTTTTTGATGTTTGTTTTTGAGAGAGAGAGAGAGAGCACGATCTGGGAAGAGGCAGAGAGAGAGGGAGAAACAGAATCTGAAGCAGGCTCTGTCAGCAAAGAGCCTGATGCGGGGCTCAAACCCACAAACTTCGAGATCATGACCTGAGCTGAAGTCGGATGCTCAACCAACTGAGCCACCCAGATGCCCCCCCTCCCCAATTTTTTAAAATGTTTATTTGTTTTTGAGAGAGAGAGAGACAGAACATGAGCAGGGGAGGGTCAGGGAGAGGGGGATGAGAACTCAGAGTGGGCTCTAGGCTCTGTACTACCAGCACAGAGCGCGCAACGCAGGGCTCGAACTCACAAACCATGAGATCATGACCTGAGCCGAAGTTGGACACTCAACTGACTGAGCCCCCCAGGCGCCCGTCAGTACCTCCTTTTTAAGGATGAATGGCACCCACTGTGTATAGACCACGTTTTGTTTATCCGTTCATCTGTCCACGGACACTCAGGTTGCCTCACTTTTGGCAAACGTGAAGGTGGTGTCCATGTGTCCGAGAACCTGCTTACAGTTCTTCTGCACGCGTGTCCGGAAGTGGCGATGCTGGCTCCTATGGTACTTTTTAAAAATCCTCTGAGGCACCGCTGCTCTGTTGTTCTCCAGAGCGCCGCACCGTTTTACATCCCCCCACACCCCCCGGCACCTGTGCACAAGGGTTCCAGTTTCTCCACATCCTCACCAACATGTGTTTTCTGTTTCTTAAGATTGGCTTTTTTTTTTTCACTTAGCATCATTTGCTGAGATCCATCCGAATTGTTGCCATGTCCTTAGTGTGTTCGCGTTTACTGTCAGTAGTAGATGCAGACGTACCAGTCATTTTGACTACTACTGCGGGATATTTGGAGTGTTTGCAGGGCCTGGCCATTATGGATAAGGCTGTTGTGGGTGTTAGTGTGCAGACGTTCCTGTGTACGTAGATTTTTATTTTTCTGGGATCAGCACCGGAGAGTGCGGTTGCCAGGTCTTAGATTAAGTGCATGTCTAGTTTTATAAGAGACCGCCCAGCTGTTTTCTGGGTGGCTGTACCATTTTATATACCCTGTTTTGTTTATTTTTAAATATTGAACTTTTCTCCTCTTCCCATTCTGCATGTTCAGTTAAGTAACAAAATGAAAGGTTGTAGTCACAATGCCAGTGGCTAAAAATTCTGGTGGCTTTAGGAAATCTGAACCAGTCCGGTCATTAAATATCATTTAACACCGGAACTGTGTTGTCCAAATACAGTAGGCACTCGCCACATGTGGCCATTTTAAGTGTATGTATTCTGAGAGACAGCGAGCGAGCAGGGGAGGGGCAGAGACAGAGAGGGCGAGAGAATCCCAAGCAGGTTCCATGCTGCCAGTGGCGGAGCCCAACGCGGGCCTCAAACCCGTGAACCGCGAGATCATGACCTGAGCCGAAACCAACAGACACTTCCAGACACTTAACCAACTGAGCCACCCAGGCGTGGCCATTTCAATTAAAATGAGACAAAATGAAAAATTTAGTTCTGGGATCAGCTACATTTCAGGTGCCAGTAAGTCACATGGCTGGTTGCAGCCGTATTGGACACAGACACGCACACGACATCATCGTCACAGAAAGTTCCGTTGGGCAGTGCTGTTCTCTAATGCTCGTCTTCCCATTTTAATTGCTGCGATAGCATTAAAAATCATCTGATTTCTTTGGCTAACCTGCCAGAGAATTTGGGGAACTTGGGTGATGACAGGAGAGTCCCTTGGTGCCTCGGAGTCCCTCAGTGTCCCAGAAGGCGGGCCCAGGTCTTGCTCATCGTGACATTCCAGGCCCCCCCACAGCAGCTGGTGGAGCAGAGCGGTTTGGTGTCGATGGCTGGTGATGGGATCTAAACGTTCTGTTCTTGCCTAGATGACGATGATGATGAACCAGAAGATGAGGACCAGGAAATAAGGGATAAGTCTCTGCCCCGGTGGCAGATCTGGCTTGCCACCGAGCGGTCCCGAAACCAGAGGCACTGGCGGCCATGGCGCCCTGATAAGACCAAGAAGCAAACCGAGGAAGACTGCGAGGACCCGGAGAGACAGGCAGGTCCCCCGCCCCCGCAGGAGGGAGGCCAGCCCTGGGGTCCTTGCCTTGTCCCCGTGGGGTTCGGTTACCTGACAGAAGCCCCGAGCTCACCCTGAGCACTCGCCTGGCTTGGGAGATGTTGGCTTGCTCCTGTTTCTGTCTGTGGAAGCTTCGTTGGCCTCTGGGTTTGCGGGAGCACGGAGACACTGGGCCAGGTGGTTCCTGTCCCCAGGTAGGGAGGGTTAGCGTCTTCAGCGAGTGTCTTCCGGGTTATTCAGGTAACTTTTCACACGGAAGCCTGAGGACTCAGGGCTTTTAAGACGGGGTGTGGCGGTCCCGGGTTCGTTAACCGTGTCCGCTCTCCCCACAACACTCTGGGGTCCTCAGAGTCGCGGCAGGTAGGTCTGACTCTGGAAGACGAGGAGCCAGATGGAGAGGCCGTGTTGGGCGAGTCAGTGTACCGCGGGGCTTGCCGGGAGGGAAGTAGCATTAACTGAGTCCCAGCTGCGCACCAGGCACGTCACTCGTGTTCTCTCATTCACTGCACTTGCCCTGTGCTGCGCTGTGTCTGGTGGCCAGCAGCTCGGATGGCGAACATTAAAGGAAGAGGTTCTGTTTTGAGACCTGAGATGGACCCGGCTTTGTGAGACACCAGCTGAGCTGCTTGGCCCCGGCGTGGTTCTGGGCACACGCGGGGGGCGTTGGCCGCAGCGAGCCTGGTAGCTTCGGCCTGGCTCGCTGTCTGTGACCCTCACAATTCACCTGCCTCGAGGTGGGGGGGTTCAGTTCGCCTGTTGCTGGGCCACCCGTGCGTGGACGGCGCTCTTCCTGAGCCAAGTGCCTTGTTCATGTTCCTGGATGGTGAGTGACTATTTGAAGGCACATCTTCTGCTCCAGGCAGAGAGGTCAGCACGAGCACCTGGAATGTTTGGGGCGTGGCGAATGGGGTGGCCAGACTGCAGTTAGGACCGGGGACCCGGGGAGCTCTGGGCAGGAAGGAGCGGCCGACCTCAGGGGACCCTCCACTCCGCTCTCGGATGTTTGGTGTGTGGCCCGTTGAGAGGCGGGTCTGCACGTGAGGTCCCTTTTCCAGCTGGAGCTGGATGTGTCGGGAGTAGGGTCTTTGGTGTTTTGTTTGGGTTTTAGGGTGTTCAGGGTCACCCTTCCAGAAGCTCGTTCTCAGTGCTCAGAATCCCAGCTGTTTTCTGGAAGTTCGTCTCTGGAGCCATCCGCTGCTGTGAGCCGTTCCTGGGCGTTTAGCTTTTTCTCTAATCAGAGCCTGGAGTGGAAGAGCTTTCTGATTAACTGACGGTTCTGACGAGTAGCCTCCCGGGGCGTCCATTTACTGTGCTCGTGCCCCGGCTTCCCCTTTGCTGAGAGCCACGGAGGCCAGGCGGGTCAGCAGCGCCCCGAGTCCGGGGCTGGGCTCTGGGGCCTCGCCTTTGCAAGTCAGTGCACGAAATCGCCTGTGGCCATTTACAGCTGGCGTTCTGTCTTCTTGCTCTTACCGCGGGGTCCGTGGCTGCTGACCTTTCCTTCCTGCCTTGCTACTTTCTATCTACTTTTGAGTGTATTTCTCATCTCCAAAAACAATTTTGTACAAAGGAATCACCAAATAATAAAGTTCTTATTTTCTGTCTCAATAAACAGTTTTAACACTTGTTAACTTATCAGAGTAACCACAGAAGCAGTTATGTGTGCTTTCAGAAGTGAGTAGGATTCCCGATTCTGTGAATCCTTTAGGCTCCTCTGGAAAGGTTTTGGCTTAAGCCTGCCAGCAGTTCCCTCCAGCTCTCCGGAGCCTTGCGAGGCCTCTGACTTTTTTGCATCTTGCAGGGAACCTAACTCTTGTCCACTTAAAATTTAACTTGAATAATGTTGACTCATAAGCACATCCCTGTAAAAGGAGGTGCAGGGAGAGTCAGGAAGCCCTGCCGTTTGTCACAGTAGACACGCTGAGCTCCTGAGCGGCCCCTTCATGTTGTGTCTCTTGCAGGTGCTGTTTGATGACATCGCACAGTCCCTGATCCGTCTCTCCAGCCAGGATCTTCAGTTTCGGCTGGTTGCGGCCTTTCTGCAGTTCCTGGGTGTGCCTTCTGGCCTCAGCCCTCCCGCCTCTTGCCTCTACCTGGCCATGGATGAGAACAGCATCTTCGATAACGGACTTCACAACGAAATGCCACTGACTTTTCTCAACCTTTCCTTCTCTGGCGTCGGCTGCGTTGGCCGCTCGGACCCGCTGGGCTGCCGGCGCTGGACGCGGGGTCACAGCCGGGAGGGCGAGGAGTTCATCCGCAACATCTTCCACCTCGTGATGCCTTTGTTTTCAGGCCGGGAGAGGTCTGAGCTCTGCTTCTCCTGGTTACGGTACGAGATCGCGAAGGTAACTCGGCCTCCTCCACCCCACGTGGGGCTTCACAGATGAGCTCTTGGTGTTCCTCGGAGCACGGGGCCACGCCACCTCCTTGTTCGGGGGACCCACAGGCCCCTGGGGTGTGGCTGCCCCTCCTGAGGGGCTGCGGGGGTCAGGAGAAGGGGGTGCGGCTCACCCATGCTTGGGGCTGTGTGTGTTAGATGTCTGGGATTGTAGGAGCAGTTAGTGTGAAGAGCCAGGCTTAAGTTTGAGCTAAGCTTAAGTTAGAGGATTTCGGGGTTTATTAAAATAGAGAAAATAAACTACGTAAGCCCCACTCCTCAGATCTGTTTGCTAAAAATTTGTCTAGGATGGGCTCTTCTGCCCTCTGCTGGCCACCAGCCAGTACTGACTCTTAACCCCCATAGTTTTGCCGCTGGAGCCACGGCACCCACCAGGTCGTGTGTGTCTGATAGAGTGTGGTGGCCTCCTCTCGCTGGAGAAGGCCCTTCGGCCCGTGGGAGCCTTGGTTATAGAGGTCTCGGATGGAAGCCCGGACGCAGTCATTGGCGGGCGCCTGTGGCCGTGGTCTGATCCTGAATTGTTTCCCGGCTCAGGGAGTCTGAGGGTTTACCGGGCACGTGATCAAGGAGGGAAGTGTGGGCACACGTGTGTGGCTTTCTGACCCCGACAGTGCAAAGGGGCTGCTTTAAAATCACAGAGCACTTGGGAGTCCTTCTTTGCTCTTACAGGTCATTTGGTGTCTGCACACTAAAAACAAGAAGAGGCTAAAGTCACAAGGAAAGAACTGCAAGAAACTAGCCAAAAATCTCCTTAAGGAGCCCGAAAACCGCAACAACTTCTGCCTCTGGAGGCAGTATGCTCATCTGGAGTGGTTGCTTGGCAACACGGAGGACGCCAGGAAAGTGTTCGATGCGGCGCTCAGCATGGCGGGGGGCGGTGGCCTGCAGGACCACGAGCTGTGCGAGCTCGGCCTCCTGTACGCCGGGCTCGAGGCCGAGCTGCTGGCCGACTCGAGGGGGGCCGCCGCGGCGCGGGCCGTGCACGTCCTGACCGGGCTGACCGAGCAGGGGCCCTACAGGCCCTACTCCGGGCAGGTGCTGGCCGTTCATATCTTAAAGGCTCGCAAGGCTTACGAGCACGTGCTGCAGGACTGTTTGGGTGACAGCTGTGTCCCCGGGCCAGCTCCCAGCGACTCCTCCCCCCATCGGATCAGCCTGGTGAAATGCTTCATGCTCTTCCAGTATTTGACGGTGGGGATCGATGCGGCCGTGCGGGTGTACGAGCAGGTATTTGCAAAACTGAAGGGCTCTGTCCCCCCAGGGGGCCATGGCTCCGAGGACAGTGCCGGCGCCCAGAGCCCGTGCGGCGCGCTGGAGGCCGTCACGCTGATGCACGCCAGCCTGCTCAGATTCCACATGAAGGTCAGCCCCTACCCCCTGGCCCCTCTGCGACAGGCGCTCTCCGAGGCTTTACAGTTGTACCCAGGCAACCAGGTGCTTTGGAGGGCGTACGTACAGGTTCAGAATAAGTCCCACACGGCCAGTAAGACCAGAAGATTCTTCGACGCAGTTACCAGGTCTACCAAACTCTTGGAGCCTTGGTTGTTTGCGATTGAAGCTGAGCAGATGAGGAAGAAGCTGGTGGAAAGTGTTCAGAGGTGAGTCGACACCCCGTTCGTGTGGCCCCCCCGCCCTGCCGGGCCGCAGGGCTCCAGAAGGGAGCATGGGCCGGCGCTGGAGGATGACCTGTGGAAGGAGGAATGAGAGGCTTGCAGATGGCAACAGCTCCTTAGGGGCTTTCGTGGCCGTGTCCCGAGGCCATGCTCTCTGGGATCCTGAACGTTGCTTATGGCCTGTGGGTGGTTGGTGGTCAGGCTTCCGGCCGTCTGAGAAGCTGTGGTTAAAGCATGTTGTCCAAATGCCCGGGCCTGGAGTCGGACTCTGGATTCAGTCCCGCTCCTCCACTGACCAGCTGTGTGGCTGTGGGCAAGTCACGTCACCTCTCACGGGCTCCCCTTCGGTAACGTGGGAGTAAGAGCCTCCCTCTTAGCGCTGCTCGGAGGGGCCCCCGAGGTGAGTGCTGAGCACAGAGGGAGCGGAAAGAATTACTAGTCTCTCTTGTTATTACAGATGACAGTAGTGTCCACTTTAACTGTCATCTCTTGATCCAGTGCTTGTATCCGAAGGTCAGGCGGGAGTCTGGGGAGCACGTTAGCTTAGGCAGTATTGTTCCTTCCAGATCTTTGCTGTGGCTTCACTCTGACCTCACGTCAGCTGACTCCTCAGAGTTGCTTCTGAGCAGTGTTTCACTTTGTTTCAAGTCTTCCATTGGGATTTTATTCACTCTTGGTTCCCAAAATGGAAAGGACTTTTCTTCCCATAAACAAGGGTTTGCATTCTGATTAAAGGGTAGGCTTTCTTAGAAAACAGAGAGCAGGGAGTTTGTGGGTGACTGTAAGGCAGACTCTGACGTAGAAAATCACACAGCCCTGGAGGCCGCCTTCCTCTGGCCTTGGAGGGGCCATGTCAGGTCTGGACTCTGCACCCCCAGGGCCCCCATACACGGGACAGCAGCATCCCTGACACATTCTGGTCCCCCCGGTGCTGACGTTTGCCGTCACCATCGTACCTCCTCTTCCCGTAGTGCCGTGGGTGCGAGAGCTGGCCTCGGAGTTACGTGAGGCTTTGTCTTGCAGGGTAGGCGGCAGAGAGGTCCACGCCACCGTTCCCGAGACCGGCCTGACGCATCGCATCCAGGCCCTGTTTGAAAACGCGCTGCGGAGTGAGCACGGCAGCCAGTGCCCCTTACTGTGGAGGATGTACTTGAGTTTTCTGGTAAGAACGTAGTTAGGGTTTTTGTTTTTAAGCCAGGCTTTGCTTCCTCACCAGTGAAAAGGCAGAGGCACCGGTGGCCACCCCCTAGGAGAGCCGGCAGGGACTTGCTTTGCCCTCACCCCTTCGTGGCCTCGCTTAATCCTCACGGGAACCCCGGTGACTAACATCTCCCGTCTCAGGCCTGGGGAAGGGGTTTTGGGAGTCGCAAGCACCATTGACCTAGCCAGCCAGCCAGGTGCCCCCAAATTGCCATTATTTTCAAGATCTTCTGAGTGTTTTTGGCCATGTACCTACAGTTGGGAAAGAAATTAGTGTGTATAAAGCGGTCCGCTGGTGCTGTGGGCCCACTGAAGTTACTAACAGAAAAGGGAGCAGTGGTACCCGACTGGGTGGTCAGATTGCATTTCACACTCTGGTGTCATTGAGTTAGAAGGTATTGAAAGGCTGGCACTTAGCTGGCGGGGGTCCTGTTCGGCTCATGGCGCTGGTGCTGCGCACGGAGCCTCTGGAGGGGCTGCTGGAACCCCAGGCCCATGAGCCCACCCCCACACCAGCCGTGTCCTCCGTGGTTGTGTGCTCGGCTGTCCTGGGGTGACGGAGTGTGTGCTGTGGCAGTAGCACCCCTCCCCACCAGCCGGCTGCTGCAGCCCAGCCCCCAGGCGCATCCTCACAAGGTGGGGTCTTCAGCCCCGGACTCTGCTTCAAGTAATCATTTCCGTGGTCCACCCCTGCCTCAGGTCTCCTTGGGAAACAGAGAAAGGAGCAAAGGCGTGTTCTACAAAGCACTTCAGAGCTGTCCTTGGGCAAAGGTAAGTTCCGAAGTCCCTGAGATCAGCACGTTCCCAGGGACCTCCCACCGAGGCTCGGTGGGCACATCCCAGACCTGTCCCCTGTGGCGCCTCAGCTGACGTGCGATTGTTCCTGCTCCCTGTGCCAGAGCTGGCATTTCACGGGCAAGCTGTTGTGGGCAGGGGGTTCTGCCATTGCCCATAGCTCAGCCCACATGCCGAAAGCACTGGGGTGCGTGTACCAACTCTGCCTCGCAAAGCCTGGTTAAGAGGGATCAAAAATGGGGAAGAAATGTCCATCGAGTCCCGGCCCACTTTGCAAAGAGAAGGCTTTGCTGGTCCTTCCACTGACTTCTGGGAGTTGGGGCATCCTTCCTGAAGGGCGCAAAGGGAAGCTCGGGCGGTGGGGGCGGCAGGGCGCAGCTCGCTAGCAAGGACCCCCGCCCTAGGCGCTGTACCTGGATGCCGTGGAGCACTTCCCCGAGGAGCTGCAGGAGGTGCTGGACCTGATGACGGAGAAGGAGCTGCGGGTGCGCCTGCCGGCCGAGGAGCTGGAGCTGCTGCTGGAGGACTAGAGGCCAGGAGGGACGGGGCCGCCTCCCGGGCCCCTCGCTGCCCCCGCCGAGCCGGGACCGCAGGACATGGACGTGTGCATGTGAGCATTAGGAGACCTCTGCTTGTCAAGTTTCTGAACTTCTAGTACTTTGTGTCTGGGTTCTCCGTCTTGTGCCTCCTGCACATGTTTTAGATGTGTAAAGGACACAAAGCTGCTATTTACATATTATATATGTGACTGTGTGTATACATGTAGGTAAGGATCCTGCCCAGTGAGAACAACCCGCCACGGTCGGCGTGTGGAGCTCGCTCTCCCCTGCCCGGCCAGCGCCTGCCCGGGAACGTGCCCTGTTGGCGTCCTTGGTGGTCCTGCCATCGGGATAGGAAAGGTCTGGTTACTCGACACTAGGCCCTCTGCCCCCAGCTGGTTAGCAGGAGAGCAGATTTTGCCCTTAAGAGCCACTTAAAACCTGGTGTTTTGGCTTCAGTCGTATTAAAACGTCTCATTATTTGCTAAGCTCTACTTGATGGCACCTCCCTTCTGTGGCCCAGCAGCACCCCTGGGGGCTTGGGAGAGATGCAGCCTCTGGGGCCCACCCACCTCAGCCTTTCTTAGAGCCTGCACTGAACAGGACCCCCTCCCGGGGGAGCACTGTCCAAGGACCCCTGCAGGCATCCGGCTGAGAAGTACTGAGTGGAGCCAGCGCCTTCTGCCAAACCCACCCCTGCCTGTGAGACCTGCCATGGTGTGCTCTCGCCTGGAGGCTGCGGCCCAGGCCGGCCACATTCTTGTTTTGACTTCAATGGCTGAAGTTGTATTTCTTTGGCATCTCATCCAGAGAAGCCTGTGATGTGGAACAGAATCTTGCCTAGAAACCCACGGACACTGGGCGGGGAGAAGGGCGGCAGGTCAGCACACCCGAGGAAGGCGGCGGGCCAGCCCAAGGGACGCTTGCCTCCATCTGCCCCACCTCCTTTCCAGCTTGAAAAGTTCAGGGGAGAGAAGTGCAGGAAATGGAGGCAGAAAGGTGAGGGGGAGGAGGTTTCTGAACCTGTAAGCACAGGGAGGACGGGGCAGATTCGTTTCAGGAACCTTTCTTAGCAACGCCAGTACCTTCCTGCCCCAAGAATGGGTTCTGGGCCCCTCATGCTCCACACCTTCCAGAAGGGAAAGCTGGGTCTCCTTCCATGGCCAGAGCCACACACTTGGCCTTCGCGGCTTACACAGCAGAGAATGCTGGCGTTGCGGTCATGGCTTCTTTCTCAGTAGCCGCTGCCCAGCTCTGCTGCCGGCTCCGGGAGGTGTTCACGTCTGCACGCCTGGTGGTCGCCTAGAAGCCTCCTAGCACCTTGGTCCACCTGCTTGTTGCTGCTGAGCGGCCGGCGTGGAGGCTCCAGAAACAGGATGAACGGTCTGAGGAGGAGGTCGCTTTATTGGGGGGAGGGCACTGCCTGAGGCCAACATGAGGGCAGCCCCGGGGCGCCCTACACATCACTCAAACAGGGGCAGGGGGAGGGGGGGGGGTTTGCTAAGAAAGATCAACCGGAACTTGGTTCCTTGGGCAGCTTCCCGATGGTCTCCTTGAAGGCAAATGTGGTCACTACAGGTAGAGCCCCTCAGGGGTGCCTTCTTGTTTTTTATAAAGAACATTTTCTTTCGATTTTTTGAAGTCTTCGTTTGTTACTTTCATTCTGCGCTCTCTCAAGGCCATCAGACCGGCTTCTGTACAGATGGCCTGTGAGAAAGAACGGTGTGGTCAGAAAACAACATACTCTGTATTCGGACACTTCAGAGCTACTTAGAAATACGGTGTGAGACACCCAGACTGAAACTGCTTAAACCATTTGGGAAGAGATTAGATCATGTGACTGTTTTAAGCATTCTAATGACCTTCCCAGAGGATCGGAGGTGGCTCTGAGGACGACTGGCTCAGGGTCTAGCCGGCGGGGTGGCCCGGGAGAGCAGCTCTACCACCAGGGCCTGGCTGTCGCCACGGGGCGCCCTGGTCCTGGGCAACAGAGCACACGTCGTTTCATCTGTCCACACGGGGAAGAGAACCTGCGTGCTGGCGAAACGGAACTCTCCGTGGTTACTGCGCTCTGCATCACTTGCCACAAGTAAAACCACCCACGCAGCAGGATGTGATAAAGCCACAATCTTGACACGGACGTTTCCATCTGGTAGTGACCCTCGGGACATTCAGATGGGTCAGCACAAAAGAAAGTGAACAAGAAGATGAAGCAAAGAAGTGAAAGGGTAACGTCTGGTGGACCGAGGTGAGCCACTGCTCACACGCCACTGCAGCACAGAACCCGCCTGTCCTTCACCAGTATGGTTTGTGGACTCTGACGACCCAGATCTGACATCAGTGCTGGGATGTCTGGAAGACGCCAAGAACAGTTCGCTTCGTCAGCAACTGAAGTGGTTGATGTGTGAACGCTGCAGGTTATAGAACCTTCCTAAGCCCCTAGATCTTGAGATGCTAAATCAGCCAACACCCGCGGGTCAGAATGGGACGACAGAAGAAGTAACTATTGTTGCAACTTTTCTGAGGACTTCAAACTTCTCAAAATACAAAGCTGGGCAAAATTTAAAAAATCTCTTGAAATCTGAAATCACCAACAAAGACATTACCTAGTCCTGCAGGTGCCAACGACGCGCGGTTCAGCGCAGGCACTGGCATGAGAAGGCCCCGTGCGCGCCGCCCCCACCTGACCATGGCACTCACATGGGACAGGAACCCAGGTCCTCACATACAAAGCAGGCCGGACCCTCACTCCGAGCTGCCAGGCCTTGCCCTCACTCTGGCCATCTGGGAAGACCCGTCCTAACTCACACAAAACCAAGAGGTTCAGTCCCGCCCAGGTTCCCACCTTGATGTCGGCCCCGGAGAGGTCATCTTTAGCCATGATCAAGTCATCCAGGGTCACGTCATCGGCCAGCGTCATCCTGCTTGTGTGGATCTGAAAGATGCGCTTCTTCGTCTTTTCATCGGGCAGGGGGAACTCAATTTTCCTGTCAATGCGGCCTGCGGGTGTAAAAGGTTTCCAGTCACGGCCCGTGGCGCCCCCAGGCTCCGCTCGGCCCGGGGAGAGGCCCTGGCTGGTCTCCTCACTTGTGCAGTTTCGGTCAGAGGGAAATTTCCCCTGTGGGAAGAGGTCCAAATCTTGGAAAAGTGAATATTTTCAGCTCTTTGTAATCTGTAAATATCCACATTTGAATTAATCCTGTTTAAAAGAAATCTCTCTCCTCTGGTACCTTCAGAAACAAATTACCTACTGCTGCTTTTAGTGCTACCTGAGCGTGAGGTGAACCTGGGCTAGCAAAGGAGTTAGAAAAAAGCATATTCATTATGGGAAAGGGAAAAGGTCACAAGACTGCCAGAAGGGCCACACTACACCTACCACGTCATGTTCTTCCTCAGCCATACCTCAGTGCAACACGGCTTTCTGGAGGTTATTCTACACTTCAATAATGCAGCTGCCTTGATATGTAGTTTTAAATCCCCCCAAAGTGCACTTAACCACAAACACATAAACACACTCATTCTCCACGATGGGACAAAAGCAGATCTGACCTGGTCTGATAAGTGCTGGATCCAAAGTTTCTATCCGGTTTGTGGCCATGATAACTTTCACGTCACCCCTTGAATCAAATCCATCCAACTGGTTCAACAGTTCCAGCATTGTTCGCTGAATTTCTCTTTCACCACCGGAATTTGAGTCGTATCTTTGAAAAAGAAGAGAAGGAATGGAAACCTGACATCTCTTGCTGAAGGGGAATTCCAAAAAACACCTCCGACTCCACCTCTGACGCCCTCAATTCTAGCAACAAAACCAGCACAAAACCAGCACACCCTCCCAACCACCGCATCACGGCACTTAGGTTGTAGACAATATCAGGCCTGACGCAGCATCATGAAGTCATCCTCCACGTTTGGTATCTGAGCCCCCAACCCACTACTGAGCTCCTCAAAGGCTCGTGACAGTGGCTGTGTCCCTGGAGTCCCAATGGTGCCTAGCTTAGACTGGGAGCTCGGGGCAGGGCTGCAGACTAACCTCCAGACGGGCACGACTCCTGGGTAGTTGTTACCTAGCACTTGGGAGCCGAGCCTACAGCGTCCGGAGAGCCACGCACAGTAGGAGCCGCAGCAAACCCATGTGCCGGCCACACCGGCGGCGCTCCAGGGTCCTTCTCAGACAAGAGCCGCCCGGTTTTTACCTCTAAACAGCACAGGGAATTGCATACCTTTTTGTTCCAATGGCATCAATTTCATCAATAAACACGATGGATGGCGCGTGTTCTTCCGCAACTCGAAACAATTCCCGAACGAGTTTGGGCCCATCACCCAGGTACTTCTGAATAAGTTCGGAGCCAACCACTCTTAGGAAAGTGGCTGAAGTTTGGTTTGCTACTGCTTTGGCTAATAAGGTTTTACCTATTTTAGATTAGAAAAAAGAAAAGACAAAGAGATAAAAACCCTCAAGTGCTGTTTTAACTTAAAAACCCTGTTACTACCACTAAAAATGGGCTCAAAAATGGGCAGATCCCTCTAATGAAAAGGCATGCCACCATTCCAGTGTCTTGATGATACGTTCTTCAGGGCAGAGAAGAGGAAATTCAGAACATTTGATTATTTTTAACTGTTTTCCTAAAGTCATCATTATAATGGCAGAAAATACATTTTACTGGATTATTTGAATTTGCATAGACTATTAACCCGACCCATGCAACCAGGGCTCAAGATCCAAACTCAACTCCTATAAAACCAGGATGGAAAAACGGCCTGAAACCCTAGGTTTGACCTAAGGAAAGCCTCTTTCCCAGAGCACCAGGCCTGCAGACCCCTGGGGCCACCCTGGGAGTCATGGCTGCGCTGGGTGGGCTTGCCTGAGGCTCAGCTGAGGTGGCCAGCTCTCACTGAAGCCCCCAACCTACAGTTCAGGTCTAGAAACTTCTTGGTCTCTGGTGTGACCTCGTGAGGAACTTCCTCTCGCTAATCTCAGGGAAGATCTCAAACATTTCCAATCCTGCCCCGTTTCTCGATATTTCTATTTCAGGTCAAAAACAAGGACTTGGCAACCACTTTGTGAACTTTCTGGAAGACCTCAGCCCCTTGATGGTGAGTGAGGAAGGGCCACAGGGCCAAGCAGGAGCGTCAGGACACAATGGCAGTCAGAGGCAGAGGCGGTAAAGGACCAGCCTCAGGCGTGCAGGGGAAGCGGAGGAGGCTGCGGGTGAGAAACCGACCAGACGACTTAGGTCAGTGGGAAGATGGACAAGGAGCCAAGCTTTACAACAAAATGAGGCGATGACATCCTTGTGGTGGGACAGGCTGAGAGGCGGGAGTGCAGGCTTGCAACGTGGACTACCCCCGGAGAGAACCGATTAAGGCTGGCAGACAGAAGACAAAGGCCCTTTCTAAGTGACTGGCATCTTATGGTCCAGAAGTGGCCAAGGCCGGCGGCTGCGGCACTGCAGTGGCCAGAGGGATCCCCGCACCAGTTCCTTCCTCCTCCTGACAGGCCTGCCACCCTGTGCTTCTCCCCCGCTCCTCAGGTCAGCCCCCCGGCAGTGCGCGTGCACCAGAGGCGGCCTGCTCCAGCCTCAGCCGTGTTCCCAGCTCAACCCGCAGAGCTACCGCGGCCTTGAGCTAGTAGTCAGGGGCTGTGAGTGGAGGCTGCAGAGGCTCCGTGCCTCTGACTCCTCTTGTGTCCCAGTGCCTCCACTGTCCACTGTGGGCCATCCTCAGTTATCCCAGAATCCTCCTGGGAATGCGTTTCAAGTCGCTCAAGTAACTGCTTCCTTGGGGATTACACAGCAATGTACTGCTAAGTCCTGGACGGTACAGCTTACACTGATTGCACAGTGAACCAGATGTATTTTTATCTTCATCTATTCATTCAGTACCAATGGACCAGAGAATGAACCTAGTCTGAACAGCACAGAGTAGATTTTAAATCAGTGGTTGTCCACCATGGTTCTGATGTCTGGCCACACTCCCGATGCAGATGGGGATTTTCAGGGATGGGACCAAGTATTGGTATTTTTTAAAGCTCCAAGGTACACAGCCAAGGTTGAGCATCCAGGTTTGTGTCTTATAAAGTATATTTAATAGACTCACCTTAATCTTATGAATACTTGAAAGCCTTATGTTTTACACCATATATAAATGGAGTATGGAAGAGGTGTTCTAAGAACCTGTAAATGCATTCACAGTGAGCAGGCGTCCGGAGAGGGGCTGCCCACTGGTGTGTATTTTTGGTTGCAATTCCTGCTACTGTTGTTAACACATTGTTTGTTAAGTCTACAATTTCAAGTCTAAGATAATTCAGTTTTGTAGCATCTACTATACAGATAAATACATTTTTATGTAATAGGTATGTTTCTGTATTTATTCCAAAAATATCCAAAATGTTGCTTAGAGAACTTTGTTTGAAACTAAGGAACTGGGGCCTCCTCACCCAGGAAGGAAATAATTAGAACGAGCTGACAACAGGGCTCGAGAGCTCAGCCGGGCGCCAGGAAGCGCCGAGCACGTACCTGTGCCAGGTGGTCCATAGAGGATGACCCCCTTTGGGGGCTTTATACCCATCTCTTCGTAGTATTCAGGATGGGTGAGAGGAAGCTCCACGGACTCCTGTAGAAAATAGACACTGGTGAAGGTGAAACGCCGTCTTACATTACCCGGTCCACTAACGGCATCACGGATGCAGCTCCCCCTGGACGAAGGCAAGCCGAGCTCTCACTCACTACTGTCAGAGGCGCCGCGCTGACTCCACCTAGCAGCCAGGGCACGAGGAAGAGGACGTCTGTCCTACCTGAGCTGCCAGCACCCACCCCCTTCCTATTGCTCCCCATTTCCCTCTGACTTTCCAGAAGTCAGTCTTGAGCAACACCTCATAAGCTCTTCCCGAGCAAAAGGAACTTAAAATGAAAATACCCCCTTTCCATTTAAGCTACACACAGGAGCTGGCCCGATTTTCGGATCGCTGTTACACCGACAGACACGACGGCTCGAGGTCCGACTGGAGACTCGTGCCGGCTCTGCGTGCCCCTCCCTACAGACGGAGAGCCTGCAGGTGGCTGGCCCGCAGCCACCCCCAGGGCCACTTCGCCCCTGACTCCCTCTGCCCCCACATCACCGGCTGTGCAGATGGCCACAGCTCAAGTTAACGCAAACAGAAACACCATATATTCACACAGATCATAAACACTGCATGTAAAAAGGATGAAGCTGCAGCTGCTGCGAGGACAGTCACGATTTATTTCTATTCTCTAACTCCGTGGTCCTAACTATGAAACTCCACAGCTGGCAAGCTCTGAGTGTTACTTGTTTGATCATTAAAAAAAACCCCAAATATGCAAAATAACTCTAAGCACCCTAAATGAGGCAGCAGTAAGAAACCAAGTCTAAAAACCAGAGCCGGTTCCCAGGCCTACCTTAATTTCCTGGATCTGGTTGTCCAACCCCCCAATGTCAGCATAGGTCTCCTGGGGGGCCTTTTCTACCTTCATCACCGTGACCAAGGGATCCGTGTCATCCATGAGCACGCCTATGACGGCGTGTACCTGGCGGAGAACGTGGAGTTTTACTGGGAGGCTTACAGGACCCATCTACAACAGCGTGACGCCGGTCACCAGAACGGCACGGACGGACAGATCTGAGAGGAAGGAGGCCGCGTCCCTTAGGGCTTAGCGGCCACAACTTGCCTTGTGGTTGAGCAGGACCGAACACCCTGGCTCCAGCAGGTCCTTGTCCACAAAGGAGAGAATGCTGACGTAGTGTTCTGAGCCCACCGATGTGGACACGATGGCATGATTGTCATCAATGATCTCTTCCAGCGTTCCTACGGACATCGGGGTCCCCCTCAGATCATCCACCTTTGATCTTTCCTCCTATGTGAAAGTACGCCGTGAAGGAAAAGCAGGTTAGACCTAAAAAGTAGACAATGCTGACAGTTTTACTAGATTTTACTACTTTTACAAAGCTGGTGGTGCTTTTAAAAGGCAGCTAGCTTATGACTCATAAAAGCCTGAACAGGTCAACTACTTGAATTTTATTTATTCACTGAATTCTATTTAATAACTAAAACTGTTAATTTATAAAATGAAAGTTAACAGTAACTTCTCAATTTACCTCTTGCTTCTCTTCCAAAGGCTTCATTTGTTCCTGATTTCTAATGAACTCTTCCTCCATGAGAAGGTAGTCTTTAATTCTCTCTAACTTCAGTAATTTTAAGCGGCACTGAGTGTGAGGTGTCACTGTAATTAAAAAAGGTTTATTGTAATCTGGAGCTTGAAGTCTGCGATGAATGAAGTCCATCCATAAGGAAAAAAGGTTAAGACTTAAAATTAGCAGGGGCCTAATTGCAAAGGGAAAAGAGACTTTGACAGTTACAAGCAAGCGGGTAAAAACGGGACAAGGTCTATGACCAGATAGCTAATATAAAAGACATACGCTAAGTGGACTGTCTATATATGTAAGCAAAAAAGAACTCAATGACCCAAAAGATAGTTTGCTTTGGTTTTTTACTCCCCATAGGTGTTAATAAAAATTAGCTACAAGTGCTGTTCAGTCAGAACACACGCACGCGAGCTGAACAGAAGCCTCCATTTGCAGGAGGACTGCGAGACATCAGTGGTGGTAACCTAGGCGGCAAACATTTTCCCACACTCTTTTCCGTTCTTTTGGCTTGAAGTCTCCTGCTGCACAGGAATTTTAGCATATACAGACAAAAATGTCAATCTTTTGTGGTTTCTAGGTTTCTCCATCAAAATGTCTCTCCTTCCCTAAGGTTAAATGTATTTCTGAATTTTCATTTATTTACTTATTTTCAAGTCTGTAATGCATCTGGCAAAAGGGGTCTAATTTCATTTTCCCTCGATAGCAAATAAAATCCGCCTGCCATTTATGTCAGACAACTCGCCCTCTTCCCACAGAGTAAGGACCCACGTAACCTTTAGGCTTCCTGTGCTCTTCCAGCAATCTGAGGACCTCGTCCTGACTGGTACCATATGGACTCATTATTCATTTCTTCAGATTGTCTGAGTCCCTTCATTCTTAACCAACTAATATTTAAAAAATGATTTCATCTACGCAGGAAGACTTGTTTCGATGGGGGTGGGGTTATGTGAGCCAAAGTGATGAGAAGAAGGCAGTCATGGGAAGGACTGGGGGAAGGACGTTTTAAAGCAAAGGGCAAAAGCCCTAATGTGCCTAAGAGTCAAAGAGCAAGGGGAGTGACGGGCTGAGGAGGGAGCGGTGGGCGGGGCAGGTCACCGGGTCTCAATTTCAGTCTCTGTTCAGTCTGAAGCCACTGAGACAGTGTATGTTCAGGAATCACAAGATGGAAATTCCAACACAGTGGCGGCCCGTTTCTTCAGGGAGTAAGCGTGTTTCTAAGCTATTCAAGCTCAACCTGAGTTTTCTCATCTCAACTACACTTTTCCACGCATCGGAGGAGCTGGCTATTTAAGTGAGACACGGCTGTACACTGTTTGTACACTGCTAGCCCCAAAGCAGCGTTCACTGCGGCCTAGAGGAGGGCCCCGCACAGGAGCCACAGCCGCGGCCACCGTCTCCCGCCTCCGCGGTCAGACCTCTGGGCTGTGCGCGCGCGCGCGCGCGCACACACACACACACACACACACACACACACGGCGCTCACGGGATCGAGGGACAGCAGGGAGGACCATTACCCAGGGGCAGCTTGCTGGCAGCATCTGGTCCCTTTGTTTTCTTCTTCTTTTTTCCCACTCTAGTTGGTACAGGAGGTTCGTATTTCTTTTTCTTGTCCTTGAATTTTTAGAACAGCAGGAAAAAACACAACCACACAAATCATATCAAAACACAAACTTACATCTGTTTCTAGGGGCTATAATTTCCCTTATCTTTCAGAATGCTATTAAAAAACTGTCCTTTTACAAATAAAGCTAGATTTATTTAACACTTTTACAATTTTAATTGGTGATGTAACTGATCTCTTTATTTTTTTACTTTTAAAAGTTCATTTATTTGAGAGTCTGTGGGAGAGCCAGAGGCAGAGAGAGAGAGAGAAAGAAAGAGAGAAAATCCCAGGTAGGTTCTCTTACTGTCAGTGTGGAGCCTGACGTGGGGCTCAATCTCACAAACTGAGAAAATGACCCGAGCTGAAGTCAAGAGTCAGACGCTTAACCAATCAAGCCACCTGGGCACCCCTTGATCTTCCTTTTACAATCCACAATGATAGATTATTCCCAAGGACTAGAGGTCAGAATTCAGAATTAAATACCAAAAGTTTGAGCTGAAATAATGAGAAAATTCTTCTTTACATCTGAGGATATTAAATACTAATTTACTGGCAATTTATTTTAACACTCTGTAATGTTATTTTACACACTTAAAAATCATTAATTTGGGGTGGGGGGGCCACAGTGGCTCAGTTGGTTAAGCAGGCTTTCAATTCTTGGTTTCGGTTCAGGTCATGATCTCACAGTTTGTGGGTTCAAGCCCCATGTCACACTCCATGCTGCTGGTGCGGAGTGAGACTCCGGCTGCCTCTCCTACACCCACTCTCTCTCTCTCAAAATAAATTAAAAAAAATAATCATTAGTTCAGTGCACCTGGGTGGCTCAGTCATTTGAGCATCTGACTCTTAATTTTAGCTCAGATCATGATCCCAGGGTCGTGGAATCAAGTCCCATGTCAGGCTCTGCACTGACTGTGGATCCGGCCTAAGTCTGATTCTGATTCTCTCTCTCTCCAACCCTTCCCCCCCACTTTCTTTCTAAAATCAAAATCATTAATTCATAATTGCTTACTTGACAGGTCAATAATCGTTTCTAGAACATGAAAAGCATACTGTATCTGACCAGGGCTGGGCTGGTTAAAGAACTACAGGACCACTCAGTTTGCACTGTGACACTCACAAATCCCCAAAGAACTTCTCAGCCGACAGCTATGATACGCTGCACAATTTATGTCAAAGACACATCTGGCTTATTTACCTTGTCATCCTTCTTGCCACCTCCAGGGCCATGACCACCACTCTGACTTTGACCCTGAAAAAAAGAGATCAGAGGTGTAAATTCAGAATGGGATCACTTCAAAAGAACATCCTTATTTTCCTGTGATTCCACGACCCCAAGACTTCTCCCTCATTTTGATATTTCTGGACTTCAGAGGGACCTTGCAGTCAACACGTACATTTGGCACAGCAGAATCTCCTTTTTTCCTGAAAAGCTGTTAGTAGATCAGGGGTGTGCCTTGCAACTGACTGCATCTTAAATCAAGGACAACTCTATTAAGAAACTGGCGATCATAATGAGGCTCGGTTCTAAGACCACCCCTTTTTGAGGGGGACATCTTTAATATAAAACTACTTGAGTGAGTAGATTTCATGGAATCCGGCCATCAAAGCTAAATCATTTTACCTACTTAACAACCATTTACTCCTTACTAAGATCACACCAAGACCCAGGAGACTTCCCTACAATAGCAACTTATACCTCCCATCTCGAAAGCCTGGGGCTCGCGGGCAGGTCCTCCTTCCCAGCCTGAAAAGCTGAATCACCTGAACGCATCCAGAACTCGAGTGTATTAATATGCTAGTGGGATTTTGGGTTTTAAAAGAGACGCCTCGGTTAGAAGGGATTGCTTAACAAAGAACAGTATCTCAAAAATGGTGGCATTTTAAACAATAGTGGACTTCCTTGAACAGAGGGGTCCTCTCAAATCACTTCCACGTAAGCACCTCTAAATTAACCTGCTTTTAGCATAACTATCAAGACAGAACAACCATATCATGGTTACCTAAAAGAATTAGAGTCAAATATAGTTCCCACCTGCAGGATTCTTAAAATCTTGTGCTTTATTCTGGAGAAGGTAAGTACGGGCTCTCAGAAACTGTGGTTAACAGAAGTGGTTACACTGCGGGGGGGTGGGGAGGCTGTCCAAATTACAGGCCGTCAGCAATGACTTACACTCCAAAAGAAATGTGCTGCTGCCGCTAACGTCGGCGGGCTGCTCACTACGTGCCACGTCTGCACTGGGCATTTTCCTTCACTGTCTCAGTAATTCCACACCATCTTTCAAGGTGGGGTTTCTTAGTCCCACTTTTTAGATAAGGAACTGTGACGGGCCTAAGAACGTGGGCTATGGAATCAGATGCATCCAGCTTTAAACTCCAGCTTCAGGTCCCTCCCTGGGCCTCCGCATTCTGAATCTCTGAACCGGAAAGTGGGGAGGGTTCTAGCTCCTGTTACTGACGATGAGGTAATGCACATAAACCACTTGGCATTTGCGCGAGGTAACTACTCAGCGATACAACACTACTGCTAATAAGAAACATGAGGGTCAGGATTTTAAGTACCAGTCCGGTTACACAATCTAGGCTCTGAAAGAAATCTATCTGGTCCATCTCTTTTTCATCCAGGACCCTGACCTCCCGAGGACACTCCCACAGCACTCTCTCCCCTCTCTGGTCCAGCGATTCCCCTGTAAAAACAAAGAGCTGATCCTTTAATTCTCCTCAAAAACCTTCAGCTGCCCCCCTCCGTCCACGCGGAGTCTGGACGGTGTTGCGTCCAGACTCCGCGTGGCACACGTGGCCCTCGCCAAACTGGCTGCAGGTGACCCTTCCCAGCTTCCTCTACCTCTCTCGTGATCCTGCAAGTCTGGCCCCACAGGAGGGCGTCTTCCTGTGCGGGCCCTAAACGTCTTCACAGCTGGGGCATTTTACAAGATGGTTCTCAGTCTCAAATGACAATAACAAATATACCCATCAGCAAGCCCTTAACACACGCCAAACTGTGCACTCTCAGGGTCTCATCTGATTTACTTCTTACAGACTCTGAGGTTGGCACAATCGACACCCCTGGCTTACAGATGAGGACACCAAGGCCCGGGGATGTTAAGTGACTTGCCTATTATCACAAAGCGTGTCAGAGATGCAGCCAGGAATCACTCAGGCCTGCTGGACACCAGTCTCTCCTGCAGGGCCTTTAGCAAAGCCTGGCAGGGTTTGCATAACAGCGCGGCCACTGGCTGTGTCTCCCTTTCCTCCTTGGTAAAGTGAGGATGAGGATGGTTACTGCAAGGATAAGAAGAAAATGCTGGAAAATAACCCTAACTGCACCATTAGTTACAGTAGGCAAGATACGGAAGCAACCTGAGGGTCCATCAATAAATGAATGGATAAAGACGTGGTGTGTAAACGCACAAACACAATGGATATTACTCCGCCATTAAAAAAAGACCCTGCCATTTGTGACATTAATGGACCCAGAGGGTATTAAGTTCAATGAAGGCAGAGAAAGACAAATACCACATGATTCCACTTGTATGTGGAATCAAAAAAAGCAGAAACAGATGCATAAACAGAGAACTGGTGGCTGCCAGAGGGAAGGGGATGGAAGGTAAGGGCTTCCAGTGACAGAAGGTCCTGAGTCCCACGGACAAAAGGTACAAAGGCACCGCACATAAAGCACATACATGCATAGTCGACGATACTGCGATTGCACCGGGCTGTACAGTGACAGCCAGGAGCTACACTTGGGAGCACAGACTCGTCCAATCACTGGCTTGTCCACCCGAATCTAATGTAACACTGTGTCGGCTACACCTCAGTAATAATAACGATAATGACAGGAACGCTGGAAACGCACCCAGCAGGTGCTTATCATGCTATAACATTACCCCAAAGTCCTTATTAAGACCCAGAAGACTACGTGGTCAGGTGTTCTTGATGTTGAGGATACAGGCCGAACGCGCTGCCATCCCAGGCCCTTTGCACTTCCGACTCCCCCTGCCACGATCCCCTCAGATGCCTGCAGAGGCTGCTCTCATTATTTAGACCTCTGCTCAAATCTCACCTCCTCAGAGGGGCCTCTGCTGATCTGTGTAAAGTAGCCACCCTCCCATCCCATGCATTTCCATAAACACCCACGCAGCAATGGCCATCCCCCCATCTCCATCCCGCTCCGTGCCATTATATTCCATGTCTGGTTTTCGATGTTTTGTTCTGTTTTTGGTCTGCCTGGTCTAGAATGGAAGCTCCGTGAAGGCAGGGACTTCGCCAATCATGCTCACCTCTGGTGCCCTCAGTGCTCGGAGCAGAGCTTGGCCCCCCAAAGAGTTGCGGGTGCTCAACAGATACCTGCCTACTGAACTCAGGAACAAATGCTGGGGGGAGCTTCCCCTCCGAGGGCCCCAGTCATAGAGACGTCAGTCTTGAACGCCTCCTCCAAGCGGCCCCACCGGAGCGGTCACCTCCCCGCCCGCCCTCCGCTCCTAGGTCGGAACGAGTGCCTCCCTCTCCTCCGGCCGCACAGTCCCGCAGCCGAGCGGCTCGGAGAGCACTCGCCCCGCGAGCTCGGGGAGGCTCCCGCGGAAACTCTCCGCGCCGCTCGGCAGGGCCTCGGCGACGGAGGAGCAAAGCCGGGCGCCCCGACGCGCTCCGCCGCCCCGCCAGCCCACCCAGGGGGCCCTGCGCGCCGAGCTGCGGCCCCAGGGACCCCGGGCCCGGCCCGCTGGTCGGCCCCGGGGCGCGACGGACCTCGGAGCCTCCGTCCCGCGAGGAGACCGGGCCGGCGCGCAGGGGAGCGGGCGGATCGAGTGCCTCGGGGAGCCGCCTCGCCCTCTCGTCTCGGGTCGCTTCGACCCCGTCGCACCGCGACCACCCGTCGAAACCCTTAGTCACTCACCATCTTGCTTCGGCAGCTCTAACCGCCGAGACCGGAAATACATCTGCCAAAGCGGCCGACAGGAGCGGAAGTTGTCTGGGGACGCGACGGAAGCCGATAGGAACCAAATCCCTCGCGGACGGAGTCGCGCTCCTAGGGCTTGTGTGGGTGCGGCCGCGAAATAACTCAGAAGCGAAATGTGAATCTTGTCAATATTTTATTTGAAAAATTTTTAAATAGAAATTATTAGGCTGTTGTCAACAATTTTAGACAACGAGGCAGACTTTCAAAGAACTAAGACAATTGCGGAACTATAACATATTTAAAATATGCAACAATCATAACTGAGAAGAACTTCCTGTATTGTTCCAAGAACTGGAATGGAATTTGGAACTGCGAAGTTGACATAAACTTTTGGATCAACGTTTAAGCTATTCTTTGGTCTCTGGAATAGACGTGATCATTTGAGAGCATTTTCTTGTCTAATGAACTACTCGGATCCGTGTTCTTTTTGCCCTTGATGCTTTGTGATTTATGGTGATGCCGCATGTTGTCTTAAAATAACTAATCTTGCACCTGGTTGGTAAAGTTGATCATTTATTACATCCACCAGGACATTAGGAAGATAGCAAGCATCCCTTTGGCCTCTGGAAACCTCCATAACAGGTTCTCAAAATGTTGCCTGGTGCTGAACTGGAGAGATTAATTCATTCTTGTTTTTTTGTTTTTTCCCTGCTCTTGCTTAATTTAGGCATTTTCGTTGTGAAATGCTAAAAATATTTCACTAACACCCAACAGTACAAAATATAGGAACTCACTCTTACCTTTTCATCATCGTCATATATAACAAATCTGGCGTCTACATGATATGTGAAACAGTATGATGGGTGAGGGGTTAGACAGCCCCCCTTCATGAATCCTGAGAGAAATGCCAGAGTTGCATGGAATGTCTAAGTAGTCTGTGCATAACCCGAAGAAGTGTAGAGGTCCTGACGTGATGTCACATTCAAAGAAACAGGCTGATAATACTTCAGAAAACTTAAATTCCGGAGGACTTGCATTAAGAGGCCCCTTAATGCACAGCAAACATATTCATCTCTTTTCTCCCTCCTACCTGCCCATTGGCAGCCATCTCTAATCCCAATTCTTTTTTTAAAAAAATGTTTTTATGTTTATTTATTATTGAGACAGAAAGAAACAGAGCATGAGTAGGGGAGGGGCAGAGAGAAAGGGAGACAGAATCTGAAGCAGGCTCCAGGCTCTGAGCTGTCAGCACAGAGCCTGACACCGGGCTCAAACCCACAAACCATGAGATCGTGACCTGAGCCGAAGTCTGACACTTAACCAATTGAGCCACCCAGGTGCCCCTGTAACCCCAATTCTTGCAGCTTCCAACCTCCCCAAGATCGAAGTGCAAGCAATCTTTCCGTCCACTCCCTGCTGTGTCTTAGCTATTCATTATGTAGATAAACATAACTTCTCTACTCTCCTTAGTTTTAGCTCCATTTTACCAATTTCTTGGATTTCCTCTGGAAAGGCGGCACAGAAACTGACCCAGTCAGGGAATGTCCTTTTGCCTTAGGAAAAAAAAAAAAAAGGTGGGGCTGGGAAGAAGATAGGAGATTATGAAGAGTCACATTAGTTACTTTTGCCTTGCTCACAGAAGTACTGTATTTTGTAGTTAGCCTAGGCTGTGTTTAGGATATCCAGGAATTTAAACACAATATTGAATTTCACAATAGTGCATGCATACATATAAAGATATACAGTTATATATGTATTTACACTTTTGCTTGTAGTTGGAGCATGGATGTGTATCTATTGTGTTCTCTGAATCTCTGTACACACACACACACACACACACACACACACACACTGATGCCCTGCAAGTATCCAAAGCCAAATGTAGTGTCTCCTCCTAGGACCTCACATGCATTTTATCCTGGGTAGTGACACCACTCAGAGACCTAAGCCAGAAGCCTCCCCGCCGGCCCCTCCCACCCCCGCCACCTCAGTGCTCAGGTCTTGTTGCTTCGCTTCTGTCATGTTTCATCATTTCATCCCTCTTTCCATCCCTACCTTGTTCCTACCTCAGCATCTCATCTCACAGTTCGTTCAGCAAATAATTACTGAGCACACCACGTGCCAGGTTCTCCTCCACAGTCTGAGGACACCGCAGTGAACAAACAGACAAAAGTCCTTTTCCTAGTGGATTTTACAATAAACAAGTAAAGGAGCGTATAGCATGCTACATCATGATAAATGCTTTGAGGGTAATTAAATAGGAAGGAGGAATAGAGATCATGCAGCAGTGGTGGTGGATGCTTCTGACTTTAAATAGGATGATATCTGAACAAAAACTTATGGAATTCGAGAGTTTAGCTATTCAGATATCTGGAGGAAAGTTTTCTAGGCAGCAGGACCAGCCAGTGCAAAGGCCCTGTGGTGAGAGCCGCGGGTGATAGAGACTGGAGACACCATGTGGCAAAGAAGTGAAAAACAGACACATAATCCCCAATGGAGGCTTAAGTGGAGTTAGATTCAAAGCAATATAGCCCAACAGGGAACACAGCAACGGACTTCGGCGTCAGAACACGCGGGTCTGAAACTGGACCCCATCACTCACTGCTGTCTCAGTTCCTATTGCTGCTACAAGAAATTCCTACAAATTTAGCGTAGTCTTTTCTGGAAACTCTAGGGAGAATCCCTTCCCTTGCCTTTTTCAAGAGGCGACCTGTGTTCCTTGGTTTGTAACCTTTCTTTCATCCTAAAGCTGGTAACATTGACCCGGCTTCTGTCGTCACATCTCCCTCTGACTCCACGTCTGCCTCGCTCTTTCACTTTTTTAAAAATTTTTTTTATGTCTTTTATTTATTTTTGAGAGACAGAGAGGGACAGTGTGAGCAGGGCAGAGTCAGAGAGAGAGGGAGACACAGAATCCAAAGCAGGCTCCAGGCTCTGAGCTAACCGTCAGCACAGAGCCCGATGCGGGGCTCGAACCCATGAGCTGTGAGATCATGACCTGAGCCGAAGCCGGCCGCTCAACCGACTGAGCCACCCAGGCGCCCCTTGCTCTTTCACTTTTAAGGACTTTGGCAATCACATCAGGCCCACCCAGGCTATCCAGGATAATATCCCTATCGTTAGGCCAATTGATTAGTACCCATAATTCCATGGATGTCCTTAGTCCCCCCATTACCATTTAACTTACCATATTCACAGGTTACAGAGATCAGGACGTGGACATCTTCGGGGAGTCCTTACTCTGCCAGACATACTAGGTGTCCAAACACGGGCCTGTCACGTCCCTGTCTGTGCCTCAGTTTCCCCATATGTTCAAGGGGACAGTAGTAGTACCCCAGATCCAGGCCTCTCCCTCTCCAGGCCACCGTGTCAGCCAGGTTAGGTCAATGAGCAGCTCTGGTGGGAGAATGGAAGGGAGGAGATGGAGAAATCAGGAGCGTTTTTCTCTCCTTTCAGCTCTGGTGGTGGGGGCAGCAGCTGCACAGGTACGGTGGGTCAGGACAACCATAGCTCCAGCTCCCACAGGGTGACAGGCCCCCGGGCTTGACGTTCCCTGTGTCCTTCCACCCCAGTGCTGACGGGGACTTCCTGCGTTACTAATCTCCAAGCTGCCTCCTTGTCTGCGTCAGCTTCTCAGAACCGGCCTTCAGTCTCTGCTGCAAATGCTTGGAGTGGCATCTGATGTCCTGGCAGGGCCCTGGCTAGTGCGGCCTCCTCCAGAGGGAGGACTTTGATCCCAGAACCACAGCCTTCACTGTTGGAGGCCGCTCCCGAGGTCTTCTAGCTGCGCACGCATTAGGGGCCCCTGAAGTCTTGGTCGAATTGACCCGACAGACGTGTTTCCCTCAATATCATCTATCCATGGATGACCATGACCTTGATGGAAGGAGGGAGGGTTCCTCATCAATTCTATTCCTATGTGCTATTTGTATAGATGTTTGGGCTGAGGACTCTTTTTCACATGAATGGGAAAGGAAAGAATTTAGTAATGAAAATGTCACTCAATCCTTCTAAGTCCTGCTGTGTCATATACCAAAAATCACATAGTGATCCATTTGCAAAATCTATTATTAATGGTGGCTAGAACGAAGCCTTTCTTCCAGGTGGTTGCAAAGAGCGAGAAAACACAGGATGTACAAGAGGGTTTGCCATCCACTCATGAGATTCCCTCGCCTTCTCGGTTTCTGGAGAGAGCGCCCAACGGGCTTTACCAAAACATGTCAACACATTAGCCATTATGCCTGTTACCCTTCATGCAGAAACTCCCAGTTTAAACAAAATGTTGGGAAAATTTTACTGTCATTCATTTCATTATATCTTTAGGATATTGTAATATTTTTCGTAAGATTATAAAAATCATATAACTTCCTTCAATACATTTTGTCAAAACCATGGAGCAGCAGTGACTTAGAGCATTCAGTTTATGGGAAAGACCCATTGGCATAGAATGTTCGGCTCTCAGCCACTCGGCCATATCAGATTTGTTTCCTGTCAGAAAAAAACACAAACGAGTAGGACTTCATTTTTCAACCACATAAACTTAAAAACAATTTGAGAGAGAGAGAGAGAGAGAGAGACAGAGAGAGACAGAGAGAGAGGGAGGGAGAATCTTAAGCAAGCTTCGTGCTCCGTGCAGAGCCCAGCGAGGGGCTCGATCCCACGACCCTGGGATCATGACCTGAGATGAAGTCAAGAGTGAGGCAGTCAACCAACCGAGTCACCCAGGTGACCCTAAGCTTCTTAATATGTAACACAAGGGATATTATTTTTGAAAACTGCTGAGATATAAATTACAGAATGTATCTGATAAGAAGTGATCAAAGGCAGTTAAGATAAATCTGGAACAATTAATGCGTCCATTTTATCACAATTTATCTTGTGAGAAAACAAGGTAAATTAATCTTTGTTCCTCTTCAATTAATTTTCAATAATGCAAGTTAACATAGCTAAAAATAAAAGTTCTCTGTGAAGCAAGGATTATGACAAAATGTATGACGTTCCTTTGGTAAATGTGTGTATGTGTGCAATTTCCAAATTTTCTGGCATGCAGAACTTCAGAAATAGGATGTAGAAAATACAAAGCATTTTAGGGGCACCTGCGTGGCTCAGTCGGTTGAGCGACCAACTTCGGCTCAGGTCATGAACTCGTGGTTCGTGGGTTCGGGATCCGGGTCAGGCTCTGTGCTGATGGCTAGCTCAGAGCCTGGAGCCTGTCTTTGGATTCTGTGTCTCCTTCTCTCTCTGCCCCTCCCCCGTTCATGCTCTGTCTCTCTCTGTCTCTCAATAATAAATAAAGGTAAAAAAAAATAAAGAAAATACAAAACATTTTAAAAGAAGATGAGGCTTGACTCTGACTATAGTCGGAATCAATATTTCACATGACTAGATAAATCGATTTCCATATCCTTATAAAATAACCTCCACCGAATCTGAAAGAAACCATGTTACAATGTGATCTGTGGGGTTTTGTTTTATTTAAAGCATCTCGCAGCAGTGAGTCGTCCCAGAAAACATTGTAATTACACTGAAGAGACTGTCATAAACCAATATGACTTTAGCTGTTCTAAGTTATGTTTCATTCTAGGAGCACGGATTGAGATAGGCTGGGAAAAGTTACTAATATTAAACACATTTAAAGAGCTATTTTCAGCTTCTATATCTCTTACCGATGTTTGTTGGCTTTACTCTCCGGGGACACTGTCAAGAGTGACACATTTTGTGTCTACGTGTTTTATGAGAGAGGACAGTCCATCGAAGGAGAATTCCCATCACTCCCACTTGGCCAATGTCCCTGACATCTGAGTTCAGAACTCCCCGCCATGGGCTGTGCTGCCTCCTTCCCACTGCTAACTTCACCCCTGCAGAAACATGTATATGATGGGGAAACCCTAAGCCCGGGGTATTGATGGTGCTTTGATCTTAGTCCTCAAAGGAGCTTCCCAAAGCCATGTTCTCCGTCACGTCTCTGTGAGACTCCCTGCCCAAGATAGAGCGAGATACCGGTGGGTGAGTGGGGTGGGCTTTCTTCTGTTCGGTGGAGAGGAACTTTGGGAACCCAGGCTCAGTCTCGGAGAGAGCAGATTTTAGGATGGAGAAGACATGGCAACTGAGGCACAAGAAATAGATTCCCACATCCTAGCGGTTTGCATACCTCAATTTAAAGACCTCTGTATGCGTATATAATAGATAAATACACATATGGGGATTTGTTAGATAAATAAATAAATATGCAAATAGGACTTGATGCTCCACTCTCTTTCAAAAATCTTTACTGATGGCCGAGCCATCAGAAACGTTCGGAGAGGCGGCCTGCGGAAGAGAGGACTCAGGTGCAGCATTCATTTAGACGCTGCAGTGACACCGCCAGTCTCCATATTTATTTCTCTACCCACCTCTCCTCTTCCCTCCGGGCCCCCTGGCCTCCCTCTCCTGCGCTCTGCGCATCCCTGCACTCGCTGAGTGCTTCGGGCACCGTGCGGGGCACTAGCAAGGAAGGGTTTCCTTCTGGGTGAAGTCCGCTCCTGGAACTACCGGAGAACACCTGTCGGCCCCGCGGGCGGCCTTCGCTCTTCGTTCTCGGGGCTCCCCCTCTAGGCGGCGTGTGGGATAACAGTCTGGGAATGATGACCCGATGTTTGGTGCCGCCCGCGTCCACCATTCCCTTTGCTCTTTTGCCCTCCCCCGAATCCGGCTGGCTCTCCAGGACCCATCGCTCTAGGAAAAGACGGAGAGGTCGGCACAAAGCCGGGAAAGCAGGGCCTCCGCTGGTTCTTGAGTTTCACAAGCAAGCTCCAAGGGGTCAGGAAAGATCAGGATATAGAAAATAGATTTGGAAAAGTAGGGAGCAACATGGAGTGGCTTGTCAAGCAGCGACCTAGGCAGCCAAAGGTGCAGCTGCCTCTAAGACCAGATGCCGGATGCATTTCTGTACCTGATGTACTAGATCGTGTTCTCTCCGGTAGCCCACACGTGGACTAATCCGTCTACATCAGGTATACTTTCTTGACAGAAATCTGGCCTCAGTTTTTGAAGCTCAGCACAAGTATATTCTCCGTCTTTTGTTACTTCCGCGGGTTATCCCTGGCCGTGATTTAGTTTAACCCAATAGGTCTGCTTTGATAATCCTCTCCGCCAGCCCCACCCCTGGGTTATCGGTTTCCTGGATCCTCAGAATGGAAGATCCTTTCCATTCTGTTTGTCCTTTACATTTAAAATATTCACTGATTTGGGGGCGCCTGGGGGGCTCAGTTGGTTGAGCGTCCGACTTCGGCTCAGGTCATGATTTCGCAGTTCGTGGGTTCGAGCCCTGCTTGGGGCTCTGTGCTGACAGCTGGGAGCCTGGAGCCTGCTTTGGATTCCATGTCTCCCTCTCTCTGCTCCTCCCTGGCTTGTGCTCTCTCGCTCTCGCTCTCTCTCTCAAAAATAAATAAACATCAAAAAATGTATAAATTATTCATTGATTTGAACTCTCTTATTACTCTATTAGTACGAGTACTATTTTTGCCCCTTTGTTGGTTCTGGTTTGGCTGCTGCAAGGTGGTTTTTTTTTGGTTTGGTTTTGTTTTTTAGAGAGAGAGGGAGAGAGCGAGCAGAGGGGAGGGGCAGAGGGAGAGAAAGAGAATCCCAAGCAGGATCCATTCACGCTGAGCGTGGAGCCCAACTCGGGAGTCGATCCCCTGGCCCTGGGATTATGACCCGAGCCAAAATCAAGAGTCAGCTGCTCAACCGCCTGAGCCCCCCCAGGCGCTCCTGCCACGTGGTTTTCACTGGGAAGTCGGGAAACTGCTCTTGACAGTAAGGGTGTACATTTTTAGGATCCTTCAGGTCCATGATTACCTCTCCTGGGGTCCTGGCTGGGAGTTTCTGACCTCTAACTCTGGGGATACCATGGTCTTCTATGCTGTCCAGCATCTTGGCCCTTCCCACCCTTTTACGGCATTGACCTAGTGCCCACATTTTCCTTCCATTTTTGTACCCTCGCACATGCGACGCACAATTTCTGAACTCTGCCGAGCTCTATTTCCCACTTACACCTGGGATATGTATACCCATCTTTCCTCGATTTTTGTTCACGTCCTTCTGCCACGTTATAGATGCTGTTGCTCACCAGGGGCACGTATTTTTGCAATGTTTCCAAATGGTTTCATTTTTCTTAACTCTCCAGTTGCCCTTCCGAAGCCGTGTCTCTTGGGTTGGGCTTTGGCTAGCTCCGCCTCCCGCCCTGCTTGCGAGGGGGTAAAGCCCCGGATGAGCTTCCCCTGCTGATGGCTCCCTGCGTAGAACCGGTTTTGGATTCACTGCCTTTGCTGATGCCTTAGCATCTCACCCCAAGTGGGATGCCTGGAAAGTCTACATTCACACAAACCTATTCCCCGGTTTCTTATTTATTACTTCTGCTACAGGCAATTCAAGCAGTATGTAAGGAGTCTTTTCCGATTCTTCTAAATAAATTGTCTTAACAGGCAGTGAATCAACGACCCAGAATCCTGCGGACTGCGCAAACTCAAGAGCACGCAAGGAAGGCGCATGCGCGAGTGTGTCCTTCCGCAATGTCACGTGGATTCAATCCTAACGCGAGGCGAACTTGAAAAGCAGGTTCAGGATTCCAAATTCAATGGCATTTCACTACGCATCTAACTTGGCGTCATACATGTCACACAAAGCAAAGCACAGGACGAGGTCACCCAGCGCACAAGACACAAGAGGTAAGAAGTTAAGGAACCCGATGTGCTCGGTGTGTGAGCACGCGGGGGTCGGGGCGAGGCCTCCGCCCGGTCCAGGGCAGCTCTTTGGCACCTGCTGCTTTTTAGGCGTAAGCAGCGGAGGATCCCTCGTCCGTTCGGAGATCAGTGGGCAGAGCCTTTGGTGGCGGGTGTCTTTTTGATGTGGCCAGATGTGAAAGGTCGGCGTCTGGAGAGCCTGACCGTTGGCTCCGAAGTCCTCTCTTTGAAAAGGGCCTTTGCAGGTCTTCTCTGGTTCTGCCGCTTATCAGTTCCGGAGGTCGTCACCTGTGCTATTCACAGAACTGCTTGGAATAAGAAGTTAGGTGACTTTTGTGAAGTATTGACAGTGCCTGGCATGTGGTAAGCACGACATATGTTTCTTAAACACTTTTGTTAGTGAAGCGTTCGGGTAAAATGACTTGACGTTTGATCATCTGTCACCAAAAATAACCCCCAGCTTTAGTACCCAGGCTGCTTGTCACTGCGGCTGCGTCTTCTGTGCTTGGTCACTGAAGGAGGAATGAACAGCGGCCTGAGAGGCCCATAGGTGCCTGCAGTTCAGATAGTCGCCGGCAGAGGGAGCCATGCAGCCAACTTTTGCGCCTGGGCGGTTTCTCCTGACCATGATCTCATGGTTTGTGGGTTCGAGCCCCGTGTGGGGCTCTGTGCTGACAGCTCAGAGCCTGGAGCCTGCTTCGGATTGTGTCTTCCTTTCTCTCTGACCCTCCCCTGCTTGAGCTGTCGCTCTCTGTCTCTCAAAAATAAATAAAAAACATTTTAAAAAATGAAGTTCCTTCAGGAGCCAGTCTCTGGTGCTAGGCTTCCAAATGGCCTTGGGCGCTCTTCCCCGGCACCCACTGCTCACTCACTCCTCCTGGGCTGGCCAGTCCTCTTTCCTATGATGGCCTTTTGGGCCTGGCTGGGAAGCCTGGTAGTTGACCTCTATCAGGCCCAAACCCTGGCCCCTGAAGGGGAGCAGAATTTGTCACCTGAAAACATGCCTCTCTGGCATAGGATTGTTTAAAGCTGGTTATTTAATTTTTTTAAGTTCATTTATATTTATTCTGAGAGAGAGCCCGCACGCACACAAGTTGGGGAGGAACAGAGAGAAGGAATCCCAAGCAGGCTCTGTACTATCAGTGTACTGATAGTACTGTATTATCGGACTCATGAACCATGAGATCATGACCAGAGCCGAAATCAAGAGTCAGATGCTTAACAGCTTAATAGACTGAGCCATCCAGGCGCCCCCAAAGCTGGTTGTTTTTAAGAATCCACAGTCACAGGAAAAGCTCTGCTAAGTGAGTAGAAGTTACCCTTTTGTAAGAGACATTTACAAGTATAAATACCCTCCATTTGTAAGGGCATCTCCCTCACACCAAGAGCTACAGAGCCAACCTCTAGGAACTCTTCAAAGCAGAAGCCAAAGACTTCCAGCTGCGTAACAAGCATACCCTCATTTTCTGTGCTTTCCTGGTAAACTCCCATTTTGTCTTCAGCTGCAGATGGTATTTAAGGGGGTGGCTTGGGCCACTTCCGAGAGACACTCGGTTTTCTCCCAGCTATATAGGAGGTATACATGTTATTAAACTTTGTTTGTCTTTCTCCTGTTAATCGGCCTTTTTGTTACACGGGTGTCTCAGCCAAGAACCTAGAAGGGCACAGGGAAAATTATTTTCTCTCCCCCACACCTGTTAGGCACTTCTGGAATCTACTCGCTGGCATCAGTGTGGCCACCCTCCATCCCTCTGTTCAGTCTCCACCAGGCTGACCACCCATACCTGAGGAAGGCCTGCCTGAGCTGCTCTTGGTGTTGGAACCAAGTCACCCCATCATCACTGGGCCCCAGTCCCACAACCCTCCCCCTTCCCCTCCCCCGCTTCATTTCTATCTCGAGCTCTGGATCATCAGAGATGAACTAAAGCTAAAGACTTCAGATTCCACCTGCACCTTTACTGGGTGCCCAGTGGCTGCCATCGTAGACGTGCGCCCAGATGACACACAGCAGTGCTTTGACTCCACCTGTTACTGAAATAGGACTCAGCTGTTGCCTTAACTATTTTCTTTTGACCTCAGTCCGTATTTCTAACTGATGAAGTTCTTCTTCCCAGCTTTTCTTTTAGCTCAGGCAGAAGACAGGCCGGCAAAGCATCCCGTGATGGGAACTGAAACCACCCCCTCGAGCAATAACAACTGTCCTCACGCCAGCACGACCCTGCGTGAGTGACCCCAAGACCATGACCAGCCTGACCCCTGCTGCCCAGCTGCATGGACCCACCGACTTTGTCCGTGGTTTTCTTACGTAACCCAACAAGTACTTCCAGCACTCCGGAGACATGGGGACACTAGCCTGCTGTCTGCGCAGCGTCTGGCTCGCTGAAATAAACCCCTTTCTTGTTTTGCCACCGTTTGTCTCTCTGGATTTCATCAGTGGTGCGCGGACAAGCCTGGTCTGTGTGGGCCCCGCCAGCACTGCACGCGGTTGTGCACGACGTTACCGCTGGCAGAAGCTGGCAAAGAACATGCAAGATGTCTCTGTATGATTTCTGACAATTGCATGTGAATTCCTATCTCAGAATTAAAAGTGTAATTTTTAGAAAAGTAGACCATAACCATTGATTGAATCACTACTATGTGAACCCACTGGGCACACTTCTATCTCAGTTCTCACTGAGATCTGAGAAAAAGGTACTGTCACCCCTACTTTATGAGGAGACTGAGGTCCAGAGAGGTTAGGCGGACTTGGCTGGGACGTGGAGGGGTCAAGATTTGAATTACTGAAGAGCCCAAGCACCTCCCTTAGGTGGTTCAATGGGCAGAAGGAAGAATCCACCTAATTCAAGAAAGATGAATAGAAATAAATAATCCAGAGGACAGGGAAAAGCGAAAACAAAACAAAACAAAACAACGAACAGAGCCTCAGAGGTCTGGGACACTACCTAGCGTCATAACAGGCACAGAAATGCAGCCCCACAAGGAAAAGGGGATAAAAGAGGCCAAGAAACAGTGAAAAAGGAATTGTCACTGACACCTCAAGGTTGGTGAAGAAACATGAACTCACAGATCCAAGACGTTGGGAGGACTCCAGGGAGACGCTGGAACCTAAGAGAGAAGGTGGAGGTGCACACGGTCTTCCCGGGGTGCTGGCCGCGGTCCCAGGGCAGCTGACGGACGTGGAGCGAGGAGCCAGGCCGCCCAGGACGGACTCTGCGGAATGGCCGTCATTCGAGAGGAGTCAGGGGGACGTGAGGAGGGGCAGCGAGGGGCCGAGAGGGGAGTCCCGGAAGTGTGTACGTCAAGGAAGCGATGGGGAGAGAATTCTCAAGGGGGGTCAGCGGTGTCTGGTGCGCAGAGCAGCACAGAGGAACAGGCCAGGGACCCGAAGACCGCGGACATGGTCCTTAAGGAGATGCCGGGGCGCCTTCCACCAGTGCCTCTGACTCTCCCCGTAGGATGGAACTTCCTCCAGGGCAATTTGGCAATCCGTCAGCGCTTTACAACGCTAACTTTGACCCACCTCCTTCTAATTCTAGGAGTTAATCCTGCAGAAAGTTCCTGAGCACGAGGACACGGATTTCTGTCCCTTTGCTGCAAAAAGAATGCCGGCTGACTTGGGTGAGGTGAGTCCCGGGTGCCGAGTGCTTTGCGGGCAGTGTCTCATTTACCACAGAGAGGAAATGCTAGGTTTATACCCATTTTACAGACGAGGACACTGATGGAGGAGAAGGTTAAGTAACTTATCAAAGGCACTAAGGTAAAGGTCAGATCTTCCTGGCACAGAACACCTGCTCCTGAGGGTGAACGCAGCGTCAAGTCCAAAACCCCAGGCCTGGCATACATCAGGGCGGATCTAACAACCAGAATCTCATGCTGTCGCATAGCTTTTTCCTTCCCGAAGCTCAGCTCCATGAGAGGGGGGACTTGATCTGACTTGTTTTAGTGCCTGAAACAGTGCTTGGCACATAATAGCTGTTCAGTAAATATTCACTGGATGAAGGAACTAAACCTATAGAAAAGAATATTATAGATTATGAAAATTCATTTCTCTCAAAGAATAGTTAATGACACGAGGAAAATATCCATGATCAATGATTGCAATACTCTTTTATGTAAAGAGGGAAAATACAACACTAAATATATGTATGGTCCCAATTTTGCTTACTTACTTATTATACATTAAAAAAAAACTTAAACACACCAAACTATTTTTTTTTAATTAAAAAAAAATTTTTTTATTTATTTTTGAGAGACAGAGAGAGACAGCATGAGCAGGGGAGGGCCAGAGAGAGAGGGAGACACAGAATCTGAAGCAGGCTCCAGGCTCTGAGCTGTCAGCACAGAGCCCGATGCGGGGCTCAAACCCACGAACCATGAGATCATGACCTGAGCCGAAGCCGGACGTTTAACCGACTGAGCCACCCAGGCGCCCCAGAAATACACCAAAGTATTAACCAGGGTTCTATCTATCTGATGGTAAAAAAAATGGCATGCCTGTATTTTCTTAGTTATATTTATTTATTCTCTACTTTTTAATTTCTTATAATGAACATGTTACTTCCAGAGGTAGAAAACAATAAGTGTCCTGTAGGAAGAGCAGGGGTAGGAGAATGGAGGACATGGAAGTCACAGTGGGATGGAAGGTTCTGAAGAAATAAACTCTGGGGACATGGAGTAGTGGCTTCAGAAATCCTGCTGCAAAAATGAGAGGAGTCAGACAGGAACAGAAACGGAAGCTGGGTCAGATAATGAGGATTTTTTTAAATGGTTTTTATTTATTTTTGAGAGACAGAGACAGTGTGAGCAGGGGAGGGGCAGAGAGAGAGGGAGACACAGAATCCGAAGCAGGCTCCAGGCTCTGAGCAGTCAGCCCAGAGCCCGACGCGGGGCTCGAACCCATGAACCGTGAGATCGTGACCTGAGCTGAAGCCGGACGCTTAACCGACTGAGCCACCCACGCGCCCCAATGAGGCTTTTTCAAGGTGATGAGGACCCTGCGAACCTGTCTCCCAGGAGGAGGGAAGGAAGCCTGGAGAGCCCCGTTTGAAACCCTGGAGGGCGCGGCAGTGACCGCAGTGTCTCCGTCTCTGCACTTGGCCAGGAGCAGAGGAGAGCGGCGGAGCTGTTCACAGCCGAACCTTCAACCAGGAAACAGTTGGGGACCCCCCACCAGGTACCTGGGGCAGGGACACAGTGACACAGGGACCCGTGGGTGAGCAGCAGGTGTGGCATCCAAGAGACAGGGTCTGGGCGTTAGAAACCTTTGTCCCCAGTAATAACCATCTAACTCTTGTGGGGTAAGCGCTCAGAGGGCAGGGTGAACAGGCAGGGCCAAGGTAGAGATCAGATATGAGGGTCAGGGACAAGATGCCCTGGGGTGGATGCTGTTGTGGGAGAGAAAGAACTTTCCCTCTACCCTCTTAGATCCAGTCAATGGGGACATGCAAATTAAACTAACAAAGTAACAGGAGACAAAAGGCTTATTTGTATGCATACCGAAAAGAGCTAACAGAAGAAGTAGGTAGTTCAATAAATGGGTAAAATTAGAGGCTTATATACCTAGCCTAATGGAACAAAAGTGGGGGGAGAGGCTTCTCTGGGAAGAAGAAACGGGTTTCTTTAGGAAAGACAGATGGATTTTTAGGAAAACAAACGGGAGATAGAAAGTTTGTTTTGATGTTTGTCCATACAGGTATGTGTAGTCTTTCCGTCTTCCTCAGGATTGTGAAACTCCCCAGAGAGGGGATTTACTCTAGGTTTATCTTCGGTCTCTCTCCTGGAAGAGGACTTGTCCCAGAGGGGACTCGCGGGAGCCTCATTTCCTAGAAGGTGCTGCTCTCAGTCAGAGAAGGGAGCTGAGCAGGCTTCTTTCTGCACCTGTTGAATGTCAAATGTTTTCAGCTTAAAATCATCTTTACCCCAACTCGGGGGTTCTGAGTGAGGCCCCATAGTGTTTTTAAGACAGGATTTGAAAATAGGTGGGAGCCAGGGAAAGATGTCCCCAAGCAAAGTCGTGGGGTCCCCAGCAGCTAGTGGAGGTGCAGAACAGCTGGATGGAAAGCTGTAGAATGTGAACTTAGGGTGCATTCCAATCCAAAGACTCTCTGAATTTTCTGGAGATAAAAAGGCTGGGATACAGGTTGGAGTCCAGAATGTCTACGTTGGACATGACTGCCCATCAGTTGCATGGTCTTTATGTCTCTGAGCCTCATCTGCACATTCCGGGTGATTTACCAAAGACCAAGAGCACCTGGGTTCAGGGCTCCCAAACAGACCAGGTTAGGCCACCTGCCCTCGTAAATCTAGAGGCAGAGAGAGAGAGAGAGAGAGCGAGCGAGCAAGTGCAAGCGAGCAGTGGCGAAACAAGACGGATTTATTTCAGTGGGTCCAACACGGGGAAGACAGTGGACTAGTGTCCTAGAGGCTGTCTCCAAAGTGCTGAAAATTCCTGCAGGGTGATGTAAGAAAACTGTGGGGCCAAGGTCGGTGGGTCCATGCAGCTGGGCAGTAGAGGTCAGGCAGGGTTTCAGAGAGCATGGCATTCCTGAGACCGCCTTGGTTCAGGGCCCAGCCCCTCGACCTCTCAGCTGGGTGATCTTGGGCAAGTCTCCTGACCTCTTTGAGCCTCAATTTCCTTCTCTGTAAAATTAGTTTTAACTGAGATGATGCATTGGAAGCCCATAGTGTAGAGTCTAGCACATAAAAATTGCTTACTACCCATATTCCAGGATTCCACCTGATTCATTTACTCTCACTTACTCTACACACAACCTGACCTCTGGGCTCAGAGAGCTACTTACTGTTTCCCAAAGAACTGTGCTTGTTCATTCATTGGTAATGGGAAGTGGAAAAAGACATTAGCAGCTGTTCCAGAAGTTAGGAAAAACCCTGCAGGTTCTTCCACCTGCTAAGGGAGACGTCAGATACACCCTAAGGCTCAATCCTATACACACCCAGCAGTGGCCATCATGGCCCCTATCATGGAAGACTAGACATTGGAGAGAGGAGGGAACCCAGGGAGGCAGAAAGCACTCTAGATTTCCCCTTCCTCCTTCCAAGTCAAGTGAACAAAACTCAAGTGGGTGGAGACAGGCGGTTCCCATAGAAACAGGGACTGGAGTCTTGTGCTCTGCCTGCAGGTCTGTCTGCTCATTTGCAGTCATGTCGGGGCACCAGGCTGTAGCATGGGAGAGAGTAACTTTGGTGGGAATCTGACATGTGTGCCTGGAATTGGGGGACCCACATGGGAGCATGACTGGGGCAGCTCAGTGTGGCAACTGGAAAGAGATGACAGTCACAGGCAGCCCGCACGCCTGGCACTCATCATTGGACAAGTGGATGTCACAGGAAGTAGCTGGCTTGAACCTTCAGTGGATCCCAACCGAGAAGCTGGCTGCCTGCTCGAGGAAACCCTGGCCGGGAGAGTCTTTGTGATGGACTCGTGGAGGGGGGGGCAGGGTCACGAGAGGTCGGTTGGAGGATACAAAGCCAAAGTCAGGGGCCAGGGCGCTGTGGAGGGATCCACAGGGAGCCTCGACAGAAGCCCAGTGTGCTTCGTGAGAGAGCTGGCACTTTGACCAGCGGATGTCAGCCAGAAGAGAATGACAATGGCCCAGCTAAGGCTCACTTCTCAAAATAAGCTAGTATCGCTCCCTAGGGGAGCATCTGTAAGCATGAGGGGGTACTTTTTGTTGTCACAGTGACTGGGTGGGGATGCCCCAGCATTTAGTGGGCAGGGATTCTGGACATCTTATGAGGCATGACATAGTCCTGTTATAGGTCAGCTTATGGAATGTACTGGATGATTTGTTGCAAACCGTTCCCCCACCTCTTTTCTCTGGTTGCTAAGATCTAGCCAAGACCACGCCTACAGAAAAATGCTTAATCACTGCCTCACTATGATTGGCCATCTTAAAAGAACAAAGAACCAAATTGATAGGTTCCCGCCAAAAACAAGTGTCTTCGTGTCACGATGTAATTGGCTATCCTGGAATCCTGTGACGGTCTATATAATCTCACTGCAGCCTTTGTTCGGGGCCATTCTCTGCGCTTTCTCCTTACCATCAGGAGATCAGGTTTGGCCCGGCCCTGAATAAAATTTTGCCTCGCTTCAATTCGGAGTTTGGTGGCATTTTCAACATCACCCTGTAACAAGTCGAGCTTAAAGAAGAATGGCCCTTCTAAAATGCAACCCCACGGACCCACAAAAGACACAAAATAGTCACAGCAATCATGAGAAAGAGGAACAAAGTTGGAGATATCACCCTTCCTGATTCCTAAGTATATTACAAAGCTGTAGTATTTAAAAGTATGGTGGTGGCATAAAAGCAGACACCAATGGAGCATAATAGAAATCCTGGAAATGAACCCACACATATGTAGTCTATTAGTTTTGCTTTGGCAAAGCAGCCAGGAAAACACAACGGGGAAAGACAGCCTCTTTAATAAATGCTGTTGGGTAAACTGGACAGACCCATGTAGACGGGAACTGGACCACTCTCTTACACCATCCACAAAAATTAACTAAAAATGGAATAAAGATTTGAATGCAAACAAACAAACAAAAGGATTTGAACGCAAGACCGGAAACCTAAAACTCCTGGAACAAATGATAGGTGGTAAAGCCCTTGATACTAGTCTTGGTGACAATTATTTGGATTTGATACCAAAAACAAAAGCCACCGAGCAAAACTAAGGAAGTAAAATGACTACATTAAACAAAAAAGTTTCTGCACAGTGAAGAAAACCATCACCAAATGAAAAGGCAACCTACTACTGAATGGTAGAAAATATGTGCAAGCAATCTCTGATAAAAGGTTAGTATCTTAAATATATAAAGAACTTGGGCAACTCAATAGCAAAAAAAAAAAAAAAAGCAATCCAATTAAAAATGGGCAAATTATCTGAACATTTTCCCAAAGAAGACGCACGGAGGGCCAACAGGTCCACGAACAGATGCTCAACATCGCTCATCATCAGGGAAATGTAACTCAAAACCACATGAGTATCACTATACATCCGCTAGAAGGGCTAGTGACAAAAAGACAGGAGGTAACAAATGCTGGTGAGGATGTGGAGAAAAGGGAAGCCTCGTGCACTGCTGTGGGAACATAAATTGGTGCGGCCACTCAGAGAGAGTAGCACAGAGGTTCCTGAAAAATTTAAAAATAGAGCTGCCATATGATCTGGCAATCCTACTTCTGGGTATTCGTCCGAAGGAAATGAAAACGCTAACTTGAGAAGACATCTGCCCCTCCCCTGTTCGCTGCAGCGTTATTTACAATGGCCAAGACACAGAAGCAAACTAAGTGTCTGTGGATGGATGAGGGGATAAAGAAAATGTGTTTATAGTACACACACACACACACACACACACAAACAAACACACAGAGGAATATTATTCAGCCACGAAAAAGAAGGAAATCTTGCCATTTGGGATAACATGGATAGACTTGGAGGGTATAATGCTGAGTGGAATAGGTCAGACAGAAAGAGACAAATGTAATACGCTCTCACTTATATGTGGAATCTTTAAAAAAAACAAAAAACAAAATCCACCTGAACCCATACATACAGAGGAGCGGTTGGGGGTTGCCAGAGGCAGGGGGTGGGTCATGGGGGCTGTGAAAAGGGGGAAGGGAGTCAAAGGTACAAACTTCGGTTATAAAATAAGTTAAGTCCTAAAGAGAGAATGCACAGCATGGCGACTCTAGTCAACAATACCGTATTTTTATCTGAAAGTTGCTATGAGTGTAGATCCTAGAAGTTCTCTTCACAAGAAAACAAGTTTGTCTTTCTTGTGGTGATCATTTCACAAGACATACAAAGAGAGAATCATTACATTGTACACCTGAAACTAATGTGCTCCACGTCACCTCTGCCTCAATAAAAGAATAAAATGCAAGACGCGTCCTTGAGGAGCTCAGATTCAATAAGAGACCTTTGGGGCGCCTGGGTGGCTCAGTAGGTTAAGTATCCAATTTGGCTCAGGTCATGATCTCACAGTTTGTGGACTTGAGCCCTGCATCAGGCTCTGTGCTGACAGCTCAGAGCCTGGAGCCTGCTTCTGATTCTATGTCTCCTTCTCTCTCTGACCCTCCTGTGCTTGCACTGTCTCTCTCAAAAATAAATAAAAAAAAGTAACAAACATTAAAAAAAAAATAACAGACCTTTGCAGCATCTCCTCTAATCCCCCATCTGGGCGGTGTCAGAGCAGCAGAGTGGGAGGGGGGAGGCCGGGAAAGGAAAGCCCCCCCCCCCGCCCCTGCTGGGGTGGGGGGAGGTGTCTTCAGCTATGAATTGGGTCTGAGTTCCGGGAAGGGGGGATGCTTTTGACTGGAGCACACTTTTTAATCGGCGTGACTCTTCCGAAAATGTAACTGTTCTTAATACTAGAGATGACCCAAAATGCTGGGATCTGCCCGAGATGCCCAGGGGCGGGAAGGAGGCTTTTTCAAGGCAGGGGTGAAAGCACAGGTCTGGAGAAAATGAAAAATGTTTCTGGTTTGCACTCTCCCTGAATTCTAGTAAACGAGCTGTTCACTCACGCACTCCTTCATTCTGTCTCCACTGAGCAATTAGTCCGGGCTGGGCACCGGCTGTGTGGACGGGCAGACACAGCGCCTGTTCCTGTGGAATACGCATTCTAGTCCATTTGCTTTTCATTCCTCTGTGCACGGGGTGCCTGGGTGGCCCAGTCGGTTAAGCATTCCACTGTGCAACCCTCTACCTGGAGTTCCTGGCTCTCTTCATCCTGATGCTCCTGATGGGATTCTTCCAGACTCAGGTCAGCCTTCACTGCCGGAGCAGCATCGGGAGCCCCTCCTTCCCGGTCCCTCAGTTAGGACAAGCTCCGGCCTCTCTAGTCCCCGGCTGCCCTAGCCTTGTTAGCCGCAGCCCCTCAATGAAAACACGCACTGGATGATGGAAGAAAACTCTGAAATGACTATAAGGTCATTGGGAAACATCTCCCTCCCTTTAGTTACCGCGCGGAGATCCTAAGCATGCCATTCTGCCCCTCGAAGCCCTGGGCCTCCCCTTTCCCATCTGTGAAGTGGGTTTACCATCCTTGCCTTCTCTGGTGCTGTGAGGATGGAATGGGACTGGCTGCGGGAGAGCCCGATCTGGGGGGTAGGCTGCTGGCGCTTCACCCCTGCAGTGCAGGGGTGTTCTAGCCATGGCCTTGATGGCCCCTTGCTGAATGACTATGGATTCTGAATTATCCATCACGTTGCAAACTCAGGACTCTGATGAACTTGTAGGCTTATGGTTTGACTCCTCAGAGGGGCTTGTTATTATTACTTATCACCTCTCTCGTTGCTTCTCCCATAATTTCCTGCTTTGCAGCCAAATTGGACCAGTTCTTGTTTCTTGTATATGCTCTGGGCTTTGCACCTCCTTGCCTTTCCTCATACTTCTAACTCTGCCGCTAGCTGTTGAACTTCTACTCAGTCTTCAAGACCCACCTAGATGCCCCCCGCCAGTTAAGCTTTTCCTGATACCCTCCCCCTGCCCCCAAAGCTGTGCTCCTGCCTTCCTTTTTTAGGACTTTTTCTTCGTTGACTTAAGGAGGGAGGTTGCACACGTCATATCTCTTTTCTGAGCCTGGACGCCCCTGGAGTAGGGACCATAACTGTTTCGTGTCTGTGTCCTGCGCCCCGTGCCTGACTCAGTGCCTTGTGTAGGGGGGATATTTGCACTTCCCGGAGGTTGGAGCTGAGATCATGGGGGACACGGGTGGGTCCTGCGACAGAAGCCAAGCGGACCACTGCCCCAAGGCTGCCCGGGCCTGGCTCTGCCTGCACATGCCCATGCCGTGCAGCAAAGCCACCCACCGATGCATGCCCGCTCCTTCCCACAACCCCCCCCCCCAGCTCACAGGAGAAATCAGCTGTGTGCCTGGGGGACGCTACAATTTGTTAACAAGAACGTTCCCCAAACGTCAACACTGGGCTTTCTCTGTCTCAGCAAAGCCTCTCGGCAGAGCGAAGTCCCCGGGGAGGCAGCAGTCCGGGCGGCGGCGCAACAGCTGAACAGCCAGCTGCTGGAAAAAGTCCAGCCCAACGGCTGCCAGCCTCAGATTGACTAATTCATGGAATCCAATTTGCAACATTAATGGTAAACATCATTCCCCAGGTGTGTCGGTTCAACCCACTAGGCAGAGAGCAGTGGAATTAGGAGCCGATTTCAAAGACAGCTGAGAGGCGGGGAGCCAGCTTGCAGGGTGGAGGTGGGGTGGGGGCCTGGGGGGGGAGTGGTGAGGCAGCCCCAGCAGAGGGCTCGGGCTCCAGGCCCTCCAGGTTCCTTCTCCTTCCAGCCTGGAGTGTTCACAGTGCTGCACGGCTTGATATGCACCCATGGGAATTCAAGTTGCTGGTGTGGAGCATTTATTGGGCACCTACTGTATGCATGGCACACTGGCTCAGGAGTTAGAGAACCTGGCTCTGCCATGGATGAGATGGCAACCAACTTGGCCTGCCTGGACCTCGTTTCCCTCACTGTAAAGTGAGGATGGTGGCGACAGTGGTGTGAAGGCTTCTGTTTGATGAGCACTTTCAACGTGCCGGCTCTGTGCCAAGAGCTTCCTGGTTATACCTTACCCAGTCCTCCTAAGATAGAGCCCACTAACAGCACCTCTTTATAGATGGAAAAGAAAAAAACAAGGCTTCAAGAGCGGACTGGGCTGGATAGTGTCTCCTCTGCCCGTCACCCCCATTCATGTCCTTCCTGGAACTTCAGAACATGACCTTATTTGGTTATTTGGAAATAGGGGCTTTGCAGATGTCATTAGTTAAATTGGGTGGGTTAATACTGGTGTTTCTATTGGAGGAGGGTTGGCCCTTACTCCAGTATGACTGGTGTCCCTATAAAAAGAGGATTTCTAGGGGTGCCTGTCGGCACAGAGCCCGATGCTCTGTGCTGACAGCTCAGAGCCTGGAGCCTGCTTCAGAGTCTGTGTCTCCCTCTCTCTCTGCCCCTCCCCTGCTCATGCTCTGTCTCTTTCTCAAAAATAAATAAACATTAAAAAATGTTTTTAAAAAGGATTTCTAGCCTCACAGTTCTGGAGGCTAGATTTTGGTTGTTTTAAGCCACTCAGTTTGCGGTAATTTGTCATGGCATCTTTAGGAAACTAACACAGAGAGGTTAAGTAAATTGCCCAAGTCCACACAGCTGGGAAATAGAAACCCTGAGATCCCAAAGCAGGCTCTGATTCCACAGCCCCTGTGATGAGCAGTTGTTAGTCTTTATTAAACGAGTCAGTTGTGTAAATCAGCTCCGGGAACATAGCAGGAGCCAAGGAAATGCTAGTTGCTGTTAGAGCTGTTGCTGCTATTACTTGTCCGTTATCATGGGCTCTCCCTCCTCTGCACACTTCACGGGGTTGACGGAGGATCAGGAAGATAACGAACACTTGGAAATCTTTCAAGATCCAGACAACTGTAAATTACATTATTGTTAATACGATCAGAGACGATGAGGTCCAGAAATTCACAGCCCACCCAAGTGTGTTTCGGCAAAGCTACACCAGTTCATTGTAATGGGAGGGAGGTCGGCGAAAAACCACACGCTGTTGTCTTCTAGGGAGAACTTGAGATTTTCCTGCTGCCTCATCTATGTGCCCAAACGCTGCCACCTACAAGGAAAGAGGGAAGGGGAATGGCTCCCCAAGTCCAACCCTTTTGCCCCGTGTTCCTCTCACTTTGGGGGAGGCACATGCTTCCCTGGCCTTTGGGTTGGCCATGTGACTTGCTGGCCAGTGGAAGGAGAGGGAAATGATGGCGTGCTGAATCTCTCTCGTTTCTCCCTGCTCGTTTGTGCCTCGGCCATCCCCACGAGAGGAGGGTTCTGGGGCAGCTTGCTGACTCCACGAGGAGGATGAGAGACTCCTGGAGCACAGCCACCGCCGGGGAGCACAGCCTGGCTCAGCCTCCCCCCGCCACGGCCGCCTGAGGGAAGTCAGTGCTCATCCCTGTGCCCCACGGAAGTTTTGAGGTTGTTTGTTATGCAGCGTTATTACAGCCAAAGGGAACTGATACAACTCCACCCAGGACTTCCTCCTATATAAATCTAGGTGTGCCAATGATGGTCGGCTAGAGCTCTGACACGCAGTGAGACTCAGATAGCAGTGAGGGGGCCCCCTTGGAGCTTCCCTGGGGATTTGGGGATTGAGACTATGGTCACATGAATGACGCCTAATGACTGTATGGCCTTAGCTTCCTTAAACTCCCTGACTCAGATTTTCATCAGTGAAATGGAAGTGTGTAGGATTGTTTTGAGTACTAAATGAAATAAAATATATGAACGGGATAGCACAGCACCTGACACACAGTAGTTCTTTAGCAAGTGAAATGGTTAGAGACTTCACACTGATCAGGCTTCCGTGTGGGAGTATGGAGGCTGTCTTTCTGTCTGTCTGCCAGATGATTCTCGCATCTGCATTAGGCCTTGGGGCCCGAAGGAAGGCTTATTTGCCTATGAACCTGGATACCCTTCATTCATGTCCTTGAAGAGTCTGGGGCCTTGACCTTGGCCATGCTTCCTGACGCAGTCTGTTCTGGGTGACATTAAGAGGTTAAAGAACAGCTAGGTGTTGGGGGCAGGGGGCTGGAGTTGAGACCCTCATGCACCATTGGGGACGGGCATTATCTTGGGCAAGTTAAGCTCTTAGGGCCTCTGTTTCCTCATCTGTGAAATGTAGGCCATTATTCCTGCCACACCGTTCAGTACAGGGGAGGGTCACATGTCCTCATGTCCTCACCTATGGCAGCATTTAGGACAGTGCCTACCGTCCCTAACATCTGCGGGCCAGCCCAGACCAGGTGCCCTCATCCTGGGGCCTTACCTAACCCCGCCCACCCGAACTCACCTGCCAGCCCCACCCAGGGAGGCACGCCCTCTGCCAGCTCCATCTCACAAGAAGGAAGAGGGAGTGTGAACCACGTTTTGCCTTAAATACCCACCCTCCGCAACAGAGGGTTCTCTCTGAAATGTTTCTGGCATAGAAACAGCCCATCACCACCTCCGTTCTCTTCCATTTGTGCCTCACTCCCTCCCTCCCTCCCACACTGACTCTATGACCCCTGTTGGGATCCATCCGGGGATAATTCCAGAGCTCAGTGCCTGACCTAAAAACTCACAATGAAATAGAGGGAATGAGGTGCAAACACAGAAATAAGAAAACAATTGTATGACCACCATTTTACCAAACACTCACTATGGGCCTGGCATCAGGCTAAGCAATTTCTCTGCTTCATCTCCCCGAATCCCCCCACAGCCCATGAGAGGGGGAGACGGGTGGTGTCATATCTGCTTCTACAGATGAGGAACCAGAGGCTCCGTGCACAGCCCTCCAGAGGACCGAGGGAAGCAGGGAGGGAGCAGGGGGGAGGAGGGTCGCAGAGGGGAGATGGTGGCAGTGGGTGGGGCACGGGGTGGGGCTAGCGTGTTTAAAGTGACTTTGACCATGAAGAGTTGGGGAGGGGGTGTGGAAGAAAGAAACAGAGACAGAGACAGACAGACAGATACAGAGATATAGACAGAGAGATGAGAGAGACAGATGGAGAGATAGAGACAGACAAGAGACAGAGAGGAGAGAAATGGGAAGCAGGTGCATCGATAGCCCCTGTGAGCCAGGAAACAGCAGAACGACACACAGGAGATTCTCACAGGCCACAGCCCTGAGTGGCTTCTCATCTGTAGGGGAATTTAGCAGCTGAGATGGGAAGAGTTGTCTTTATGGCGTTCAGCTCAAACAAGAGATTCTTTGGGGTTATAGTAATAATGATAACAGTTTATAAAGTGCCTTTTTATTCTTAATAATAATTTTAACAGTAGTAGTAACAGCAGCTGCCTCTGTTGGGTGCCCGCTTTGTGCCAGGCGCTGTGCCAACTGCTCTCATTCTGTTCAGTGCTCACAGCAATTTCGAGGGTATGTCTTCTCACCCCCTGCCCACCCCGGCTGCAAATGAGGCAGTTGAAGCCTCAATGGTCACACAAATGGCCTAAGCAACACGCAGCAGAATCAGGACTTGAACACAGGTCTCCTAACACTCAGACAAAGGATGGTCAGAGTTTGAGCAGGTGCAGAGACCAGGCCCCCCACCTGCACCCTTCCCTCCTCAGTGCTCCAGGCCAGGGCTGGACGGCTGTCGGGCTGGGGCTGGCAGTGAGCCCCTTGAAGGCCCAGCTGACTGTGCACTTGTGTTCAGGAGCTGATGCTCCACCTCTGTCCGCTCCTCCACCCACCGACAAGGGCTCCCACCTGCCTCCTTCCGGCTCCATTCTCCAAGGACCACTACTGGGAACCTTTCTTGGACCTTTAACAGCATCTGGAATGGGGCAAAGTCATAGCCCTGCTCTGAGTCCTCCCTACAATGGGACTGCACTTTCCCCAAACCAACCAACCAACCAACCAACCAACCAACCAACCAACCAAGCAGCCATCCATCCATCCATCTATCCGTCCATCAGTCCATCCATCCTACCTATGTTTATGGAGCATATCCTATGTGTCGGGCCCTCTGCTAGATACTGGTCTCACCGCAGTGACCAAGAGAAAGAGCCCACCCTCGCCAGAGCTCGTGTTCTTATGGGGAGACACAAGGAAGAGATAAGCCCATCAATAAATACCATTCGTGCAGGGACAGATATGATCTGTTGGTTCTCAGCTCCTTTCTCTCACTTCCTCTTCCCAGTTAACGACAGAAAGAACAAGGATGATGGCAACAGAAATAAGAGCCGCCACTTACTGATGGCTCACGCAGTGCTGGGCACTTCACATGCATTAGCTCACTGCACCGTCACGACAGCCCTACAAGGCAGTGCTGTTATTATCCCCGTTTTATAGTTGCAGAGAAGCTTTATCATGAGCCCAGTGTCACGCTGTTGACGAGTCAAGGATGGGAAGAAATTCAAGCCCAGGGTCTTTAGACGCCAAAACCTTTCCAACACATCCTCCCCCCAACCTTTGTTTGACTCATCCCTCCATCATGGTTTCATACATACCCTCAAACTCCTTTTTCTTGAGGTGGGCAGAAGGGGGAAAGGGCAGAGGGAGAGGGAGAGAGAAAATCTTAAGCAGGCTCCATGCCCAGGGCAGAGCCCCATGCGGGGTTCATTCTTATAACCATGAGATCATGACCTGAGCTGAAATCAAGAGTTGGGCATTAACTAATTAGTCACCCAGGTGCCTCATATGCCCTCAACTTCTAATGCTCCTACTGTTTACAAGACGCCTAGTGGGTGCTGGGCAGCTCCGAGATACTATATGTACCAAGGACACCTCATGTTAGGTATCTTATAGGCAGGGGAGCTGAGTCTCAGAGGCTAAATAACTTGTCTCTGGTTACACTAATAGTAAAGAATGGAGTTGGGATTGTAGCCTTGGTCTTCTTGGCTCCATAACCCATGCTCTTTCACTATTTCACATTGATCAGTCACCCAGCAAACTCCTACACATCCATCAAAACCCAGTCTAAATGTAACCTCTTTGTGAAGTCATTCTTGACTCTCTGAGGCATGGTTTTTCCACTTCTTGACTCTCATCATCCTTTTAATATGATGTTAGTTTGTGGTTATTTGTTTGCTTCTGTGTCTTTTTCCCTAGGCAGGGAGCTCCCCCCAAATACTGCATGCCTGGCTGTGCCCCATTAACCGTAATCTTGCCTCCTCCTCCAGAGACTGGGGCTCTGGGCATTTTATTTCACTTCTGATTTTAAACGAATTTAACCTGTTAGCTTATTGTCCATTTATTTCTGCCATTTGCCACGGATCTAGTTAGTGTGGAGTGGGAATTCAGTCCCAGTGGAGCTAATGGAACAAGCATTCTCAAGGTCAAGGCCAGCCCTTAGCAGTATTGTGGACTCTGCCTTTAATTGCTTCTTGTCCCCTTTTCTGTGGGCACCTGTCTCTCTCATTGTATCTTTCCCTTCTTATTAGAAACACTGGCTGATACACATTCACCCCAAGTTAAAGTCCCTGGAACCCCGTTCCTCAGTGGCCTGCATACAATCCAGGGATGGCTAAGAGTTGAATTTCACTTGCCTGCACTTGGAGAAGGGTTATGGTGTGCCTTTTGGGACCTCTCCTCTGCAAAACATATTAAAAATTATATTTTATGCGGTGCCTGAGTGGCTCAGTCAGTGAAGCGTCTGACTTCAGCTCAGGTCATGATCTCACGGTTCATGGATTTGAGCCCCACATCGGGCTCTGTGCTGTCAGTGCAGAGCCCACTTCAGATCCTCTGTCTCCCGCTGTCTCTCAAAAATAAATAAACATTAAAATAAAAAAAATTATATGGTATGAAAGTCAAATATAATCCAGGGTGATTTATATTTGTTTTTTTTCTTCCCTCCCTCTCTCCTTCCCCCCTCCTTCCCTTTCTCCCTCCCTTCCTTCCATCCTTCCTGCCTCCCCTCCTTCCTATTTTTTTTATTTGACAAAAGGTGCATCTTTATTGTGGAAAATCTGAGTTGGCAGAAGTCTCTAACCAGAACGTTTGGCCTAGTTACTCTATGTATACAGGGGCTGCGGTTTCCCACGCACAGCTACCCATGTCCCCCCTCAGCCTCAGACATATTTATCTCCTTCAACAACGGTCCGCTCCTCCCTCTGGCCCTGGGACCGCCACCGGCCACGAAACAGACACAGGTCTTCAGGATGACATCCCATCATGCCCTTCCTCGGCACTGTCTCCTCTTCCCCCCACCCCCCAGGCTCCCTTCCCGGCCTTCGGCGCCTGCAGAGCCCTTTGGGGGCCCGCCTGCAGGTGTTGTGGGGACACCTCAGACACTGACTCTTCCCCCAAACCTACAACCTCCATCTGATTGTGAGAAATCACCAGATGAGCCCAGGCTGCGGGACATTCTGCAAAATACCTGACCGGTATTCCTCAAAACGGTCAAGGACGTAAGAAGCAAGGAAAGACTGAGAAGCTGTCCTAGATCAAGAGCAGACTAGGAGACATGACGACCACAGGCAGTGTGGTTTCCTGGGCCAGATTCTGGAACAGAGAAAGCACATCGGTGGAGAAGCTGGTGGAACCCGTACAGGATAGTTAACAGTAAAGTACAATGTTAAGGTCGTAGCTTGGACACTTGTACCAGGCTCGGGTCAGAGGCTGCCGCTCAGGGAAGCTGGCTCAGGGGGCTGTGGGAACTCTGAACTATCTGGGCGACTTTTCTCTAAATCTAAACTTATTCCAAAGTAGAACATTTATTTTTAAAAATATCAAAAAACATCCACAGGTAGGACATTTTTTTTTTTAACCTTGGATTCTATCCTTTCCAAAGGGAGTATTGTATACCAAAAGCTAATCTTGTATTCATTGAATGTCAGGTTCTTTTGATGATCCTGGGCAGCTCCTGGTGTTTGGGGGCAGGGAGGAGGCCGGTGACCCCGCCCACAACCCATATGGGGGCGGGGGGCGGGAGGTAGGGGGGACAGTGGGATCCTGGAAGCAAGTCTCACTCCAAATTCTGCCACGTGTGCAGGCATTTATTAGTAAGCTCCCCAGGTCGCCTCACAAATGATTGGAATTCCAGGAAAGGAATTTCCTGTTTCAGGGACACGGATCCACCCCATGCACAAAACCTTTGAGCAACAGGCATGCTTATGGTGGGTAGGCGAGCCCTGTGGCCAAAGCAGGGGCCCAGAGGTTTCCCGATCATAAGCGCTGGCCAGCGTCACCCTTAGGCGTGCAAGGGGTCCAGATACCTCGCCTGTAACTCCACTGACCCAAGGATGCTTCTGTCATTGCTTATGTGAATCAGGTAACCCTGAGCAGCTGCCACAGGTTTGGGGTAACTTGTGGGGGTAACCATGTCCACTACACTTGTCATACCAAAGTGTTTACAATAGTACAGGGGGACCATGTCTGCATAGAAAGCATCCCTGGGGCGCCTGGGGGGCTCAGTCGGTTAAGCGTCCTCCGACTGCAGCTCAGGTCATGATCTCACGGTTCCTGAGTTAAAGCCCCGCGTCAGGCTCTGTGCTAACAGCTCAGAACCTGGAGCCTGCTTCTGATTCTGTGTCTCCCTCTCTCTCTCTGCCTCTCCCCTGCTTGTTCTGTCTCTCTCTCTCTCTCAAAAATAAGTAAACATAAAAAAGTTTTTAAATGTCTCTTTAAAAAAAGAAAGAAAAAGAAAGCATCCCTTACTTACCCAGGTTGCAACCTGCTTTGCCTCTTTTTTTTCCCCACAACCACAAAGACAAGTGAATGATACCAACGGAGCTCTAGCGATCCGCAGAGCAGAAGTGAAAGCCGCTTGGGAGCATGTGAGCAAGCCCTGACAATGTTCACAGGATGGATGAGGAAGAGGTGTCTTGAGGAGGCCCCTGGGCCCAGAGCGGCAGGGACAAAATGGCAGACACAATCTCAGGGAGCCTGCGGCCCACAGAACCGATACTTCCGGGAGCCGCAGTCAGGTCTACGCAGAAGCGTCCATTGGGTCTGGCGATGGGGAGGCCGCTGGTGAGCGCAGCTCGTGGCGCTGGTGACCGCTGCGGTGTGCCGGAGGCACAGCCTGAGCGTGGCAGGATGGCAGGAGATGGGCAGAGGAGAGGAATGGCAGCGCCAGGCCTTGCTCGGGCAAGTGTGGCTCCGAAGGGAAGGAGAGAGACGAGGTGGCAAAGCAAAGGGACTTCTTTTGTTTCTTGTTGCTTGTGTACCTTGGTTTGCGGAGGAGCGGACTTGCACGTGGTGCAGGGGTCAAATACGGCGCGTGGCAAAGCTTTGCCATCGGCCAGACCTGCCTCTTCGTCCCTGTCACTTTGGGCACCTTTAACTTCTGTGACCTGGCACAAGTCACCCCCCCCCCCCAAGCCACCCCAACTTGGTTCCTTGTTCTAAACAGGAATCGTAACTGTTCCCGTGGTACATACGCCTCATGCTTACAGCAGCGCTATCACCAGCCGCCAAATTAGGGGAAGAGCCCAAATGTCCGTGGACTGACAAATGGATAAAGATGTGGAAACGTATATACAATGGAGTATTACGCAGTGACCCAAAAGAAGGAAATCTTGCCATTTGCAACAACATGGATGGAGCTAGAACGTAGTATGCTAAGTGAAATAAGTCAGCCAGAGAAAGACAAATACCATGTGATTGTGCACTCGTATGTGGAATTTAAGAAACAGAACAGTTGAACATAGGGGAAGGGGAGGAAAAATAAGATAAAAAGAAAGAGGGAGGCAGACCATAAGAGACTCTTAAATACAGAGAACAAACTGAGGGTTGCTGGAGGGGCGGTGGGTCGGGGGATGGGCTGAATGGGTGATGGGCATTAAGGAGGGTGCTTGTTGGGAGGAGCACTGGCTGTTATGTGTAAGTGATGAGTCACTAAGTTCTATCTCTGAAACCATTATTACACTATTAACTAACTTAGATTTAAATAAAATTAAACAAAACAGTTCCTAGGTCATATGGTTATTTCGGAGACCGCATAAAGTGACGCACATAATACACTTAGCACAATCGCTGACACACAGGGAGAACGCAGTGTCAGGTGTCATCACAGAGCCAATCAAAGAAACCAAATGTGCCTGGGAGAAAGGGACAGTGATGGAGCCCAGTCATCGGCCAGGCCCCCAGACAGCCTCACGTCTAACGCAGAGATCCTGCCTACCTGATGCTGACTGTCGGTCTGTCTGTCGTGCTGAATGTTTTTGGAGGAGTGTGGTCAGAGAATGGGAAGGGCAGGAGCTGGGGCCTAACCGAGCTCACGAGGTAGGCTGCGTGTGCTGGCTTGGGACCGGCCCTCTGCTAAGCAGTTATTTAATAAATGTCTATTTGTAGGGTGGCATTTGGTCTAAGACTTGCTTTCATTAGTTCCTGGTGGGGGAAGCTAACTCTCTTTCATCTCAAAGTGTCTTTTTGCACAGAGAACCTAAACACTGTAAATGACCAAACTGGCTTGGGTCAGGTCACGGGAGGCACCGGAAATGGGCTTCCGAAGTGAAGAAATTAAAGAACCAGGAAATTCAAAGAGTGGGTAGTAAGGAGGGATCACGGGGGCGAAGCTGAGGAAGAAAATGGAGTCCAGAGGTGGAAAGGTTGTCACATCTGCCAATCCATTTCTTCCTTTACTTCGCGGCGGAGCCAAAGGGGGCCCTGTGGTGGAAATGCCCCCACGGACTGCACGAACAGTGACCGTGGGAACTGCCCTGCAGTGAGTCCGTGATCCAGTAATGGGATTCTGATTGTCCAGTGAGGGGCGTCCGCTCCCCACCCCCAGCCCATCCATTATAGCTTCTGTTCATGGAGTAATTGAAGGCTCTGACTAAGGGTCCTCTTATGTAAGGCTTTGAAGATGGAACTGGTTGGCAGAAGGCTCCTTCAATTTTTCTTTGAGAGCTTCCGGGTGGGAGGCGATTTCTATAGGAATGGAAAACAGTTGTCTCCACAACTTCCGGCACAGAGAATGGATACTTGAAACATGCAACAAGAAGCTGTCTGTCACTTCACAGGAGGGCTGTAAATCAACTCCTACCACTAATCTGAGAAAGAAGTAAAATAGGAAATTTTATAAATGCTTATTTGTTTTGAGAGAGAGAGAGAGAGCCAGAAGCAGGAGAGAGGGAGAGAGAATCCCAAGCAGGCTCCACACTCAGCACAGAGCCCACCGCGGGGCTTGGTCTCACAACCCTGGGATCACAACCTGAGCTGAAATCAAGAGTCAGACACTGAACTGACTGAGCCACCCAGGCGCCCCAAGGAAATGTTTTGAATCAAAACACATAGTTGTAACTGGATATGCCCACCCCCAATAACTCCATATTTGAGAAAGGCCTCTGACTTTTAATATGTAATGGTGTCCTTACCAGGAGTGATTTGCAGAATTCTTTTCCTTTGTGAAGCTAATTAGAGATATTTATTAGATTCAGCGATAGGCTGAATCTCAAGGAAGGGGTATCATTCAAAAAGGAAGGACAACGAAGCAAAAGAACTACAGGAAAACCTTGGATTGTGAATAACTCATTTGATGAGTATTCTGCAAGATGAGCAAACATTTCTAATACATTTTAACTTGATAAACGAGCGATGTCTCACAAGTAGTATAGGACGAGATCGTCATATGATCACATCGAAGCCAGTGATTCCTGAAATTTGCTTTGATATACAAGTGCTTTGGATTACAGGCATGCTTCCAGGTTGAATTATGCTTGCAAACCAAGGTTTTAGTGTATTACAAGTCACAGAAGGTTAGAAGAACTGATAGTTCTCCCCAAGAATCCAGGAGAGGATGAGAATGAGAGGTGAGAAGCTGTATTAGGGGTTCCTGAGAAACAGAGCCAATAGGAGAGACGTAGATGAATGAGAGATAGAATAGAAAGAGATTTAGTGGGAGGAACTGGCACATGTGATCGTGGGGGCTGAGAAGTCCCCCAGCCAGTCGTCTGCCAGCTGGGAGCCGGGAAGGCAGTGTGGTTAGAAGGCTAGAGAACCAGGGACTCCGAGGGCAGGAGACTGCGGTCCCTGCTCAAGTAGCCAGGCAGACGGCACACCCGCCTTCCTCCGCCTTTTTGTTCTCCTGGGACCTTCAAGGGGTAGGATGATGCCTGCCCTCAAGGCCAATCCGCTTTACTCAGTCTACCGATTCACACGCTAATCTCGGTCAGAAACTACCCTCACAGACACTCCCAGAAAAATTGCTTAACCAGATCTTGGGGCATCCGGTGGCCCCGTCAAGCTGACATATAAAATTAATCATCACAGAAGGCAGGAGGGAGAGAGAAGCCAGAAAAAGAGTACTATGTGCTTTTGGGGCACACGTAACAGGGACACACAGTTCGTTCACACAGGAAGGCATTTAAGGAGCCATTAAAAAAAAAGGAACACTGGGGCGCCTGGGTGGCCCTGTCAGTTGAGTGCTCGACTCTTGATTTGGGCTCAGGTCATGATCCCAGGGTCACGGGGTCGAGCCCTGTGTTGGGTTCCATGCTCAGCATGGAGCCTGCTTAAGATTCTTTCTCTCTCTCTCTCCCCCACTCTGCCCCTCTCCCCCACTTGTACTCTCTCTCAAAAAAATAAAAGGAAGAAAGAAAGTAAAGGAGAACGCTAATTAAATTACTAAGAATCTCAGAGCCGGAGATGACTACAAAAGCATTTGCCCCTCTAGAATTCACAGCAACCTTGGGAGTAAGGAGGGAAGGGCTTTGAACTAATCTCAACTAGATCTTAAGAGGCCAGAGGAATTCACATTAATATTGATCTAAGCATCTGAAGCCAATTTTTTTTGACAAGTTCCATATTGTAGAATAAAGTGTGCAGTCCATGAATCTCAAAAGAGTGGACTGTGCCTCATTCATCTTTCTACCTCTAATGCCCAGTAGCCTGCAGGTGGTAGAGCTCACTTACTATTTTCTACATGAGAGAGAGAGAGAATACAGGAACATAGCAGGGCACAGACGTGGCCCCAACATGCTTGAATTAGCTGCCATGAACCCCCATCAGTAAAGCTAGCACCCCTATTTAGACCCTCTTTCAGTTCTATCAACTCACATTTAAAAAATAATTTAAAATATATTGGATACACTGGATACTTGGATCGGTATCGATTTTAGGAGCACGAATTAGGAGAGGCGATGGAGAATGGCGGGTCCAACAGGCAGAACGACAGCTCAGAAAGAGAGTTTCCAGGGGCGCCCGGGGGGGCTCAGTCCGTTAAGCGTCTGACTCTTGATTTCGGCTCAGGTGATGATCTCACAGTTTGTGAGCTTAAGCCCCATGTCAGGCTTGGGATTGTCTCTCTCCCTCTCTCTCTGCCCCTCCTCTACTCGTGCTCTCTTGCTCTCTCCCTCAAAATAAATGAATAAAACTTAAAAAAAAAAAGAAAGAGAGCTTTCAAGATGACTCTAAAGGCAAGAGGGAGACAAATGTCCATAAACCCAGCATGGAGTCTTCGAGAACAAAGTAAAAGTTAATCCTTTCCTTGAGTGCTTACTCTGAGTCAGGAGCTTCTGGTCATTTCATAGTCTTTAAGCTCTGCGACTCGGTTGTAAAGTTAGGTTAATTATTCTGCCTCACTGATGCAGACACTAAAAGTCAAGGAAATTAACAAACTTGCCAACATTCAAATCCAAATCTGTCTGATTTTTCCACTACTCAGTACTGAACCTGTTTTATTTTACATTTATTTTAATTTTTGAATATTTAAAAACAATAGATAACTTCAAAGAAGCAATTGAGAGTGAACCATACTGCACCTCAGAATTAATTACCATTAGCATTGTAGTGTATTTGTTTTCAGGGATGGATGGTCTGTTTGCTTGTGTTTTGGGTCTCTTAAGAAAAATGCCTCTATTGGATTTATAAAAATGAGCTGTTAGCGCTCACCAGTTTTGTATCTAATTTAGCAACCTTGTTCTGGCAGGCTTTCCTTCTCGGTGTGTGTGTGTGTGTGTGTGTGTGCATGTGCATGTGCGTGTGTGTGTGTGTGTACACGTACGATGTATCTCCTATTGTCTCTTCAGTCAAGTTTGTCATTCTCCATTGTCTCCTCTTGTTCTTTCACCAACTTAAAGAAATCTTTGGGGCGCCTGCTGGCTCAGTCAGTTAAACGACCCACTCTTGATTTGAGCTCAGGTCAGGATCTCGCGGTTCATGATTTGAGCCCCGCATCGGGCTCTGCGCTGTCAGCACGGAGCCTGCTTAGGATTCTCTCACTCCCTCTCTCTCCACCTCTCCCTCTCTCTTTCTCTCCGCCTCAAAACTATATAAACTTAAAAAAAGAAATCTTTTATTTTTGCTCACTATATATTTGTATGAGACGTATGATTTTCCTGTTTTAAAAATTATATTTCAACACACGGGCTGCACCAAAAAGGGTGTGTGAGGGGCCGCCGTAGGAGACATCGGACGGGTGTCTGATCTGAATCCTGTACTAACACCATTCCCTCTAGGCAGGGCAAACCCACCTGTCTCCTGAGCCAGGCTAAAATTTTCCAGACCAGTCTTGCAAAATATAGTAGCTCAGGGTAAATTTAAAAAAATATACAAAACACAATATATAGTAAGTTACAGAGGAAGCATGTAGAACTTCCTGAAAATCTCCCTTGTCACAGTTATGGAAGCTGGTAAAAAGTACTCACGACTGAGTGTCATTCTCGACCAACTGAGCCCGAACCTCTGGAGACAGGAATGGGGTTGTCATATTCTTTTAACGTTTTCAAATGACTCTAATGTACAGCGAAGGTAGAGAATGCCCCGTTCCAGGGGAAAGACTGGACCAGGGACCATGGACAGCAGCTTCCTCTGTCTGCAGAGGATAGAGTTTTCTTTCTTCTTTCCTTCCCCTCAGCCTCCCCCCTCAGGCTGTGTTAGGGAAGGGAAGGACCAGAGGCCATCTCCCTAGGACTCTCTTCCGATTTACTTCGAGTCCATTTGGAGGCAGGAATCACACCAGCAGTTCGAACAGGGAAAACTGAACAGAAATCATTGTCGTGTGATGAAAGGTGGCTAACTACCCGTGGCAGGGAAAGAGGACTCTCGGGGGTGTGGGGGTAGCAGCAGAAGGAAGCAGCTGTCACCCCTAGAGCTGAGGGGGTGGTCGAGAGGGGTCCCTGGAGACTGGGAGGAGCTCACCCCTCCCTCAGAGCTGACATCAAGTCTTCTCAAGTGAGAGTGTGGTGCTATTTGGTGAGCCCAAACTAGAGAGGGATTTCAGGGCTTAGGATGCTTTCTGATTTTTTTTTTCATCTTTAGTCTCTAAGGGATTTAATGAGTAGGATCATCAATTTTATGTGTCAAATTGGCTAGCCCAAGGTACCCCAATATTTGGTCAAGCACCAGTCTGCATGTGTCTATGAAAGTATTTTAAAAAGGAGATTAACATTTATTTTTTTTATCTTTTTAAAAATGTTTATTTGTTTTTTTCTAGAGAAAGCATGAGTAGGAGGAGAGCAGAGAGGAAGAGAGGGAGAGAAACCTAAACGGGCTCCATGCTGTCCTCATAGAACCTGACATAGGACTCGATCTCAAGAACCATTAGGTTATGACCTGAGCTGAAATCAAGAATTGGGCACTTACCCGACTGAGAAACCCGGATGCCCCAATTAGATTAACATTTAAGTGGGTGGGCTTTGAGTAAAGCAGATTTCCCTCCAGGGTATGGGTGGGCCTCACCTAATCAGTTGAAGACACACAGAAAACGACTGGGGTCACTGGAGGTAGAGGCAATTCTGCCTCTGGACTGTCTTTGGACAAGATGTCTTTGGACATCACCTCATCCCTGGGTCTCTAGCCTTCTGGTCTAACCTTGCAGATCTGAACCTGTCAGCCCCCACAACCGCATGAGTCAATTCCTTAAAGTAAAAAATCTGTCTTGTATACCTACACAGGCTACTGGTTCATTCTCTGCAGATCCCTGGCTGACATAACGGGCTGCTGCCTGTCCATCTTGGCTGGGTTGGTGCCTCTCAGCTCAGCAGTCCTCTGTCCCCCTCTTTCTCCTCCGGGAGTGTGAAGCATTGATGCTGCCTACTGCCCTCTACTCCCACTCGGTGGTGTGTAAGCAGCTCGGTGGGAGTTTAAAGAGCCCTTGCAGTTAGTGAATATCCCAGAGGACCCAGGGGAACCCGGAAGGAAAGAGCCAGAGATTCCAGTAAAGGGAGGAGAAGAGTGGGGGCAGATAGTCCTGAGAGGAAGGAGAACTGGAAAAGGGCAGCTTCCCCCAGCTCTTGCCTCTCACTCCTGACTTCCCTCGCACACAGGGGGATGCTCACAAATACAGTCTCTATCCTTGGAATCCGTGATCTGCCTTCTTCCTTTCTTCCCTACCTGTGCCTTCAGCAGAGAGCTTCTTGCATCCGTTCTCCCAGTCCTGGCCCCCAGCCAACCTCTTCCATGCAGACCTCCCTGACTTTCCCCGTCTGATCACCCTTGGAATTTTTCTTATAGTTTATTTCAGCCCTTTGTTATATAACATGTTCTCACAGGGTTCACAGTGTTAAGTCAGGGCCTGCCCTGGGATTTGTTCTATGCTTTCAAACAGCTCACACAGGGCAGGCTTTGATATTTTTTGAATATTGAACGGACTTTCAAGAGCCCACGAGAAAGCAGAGGTGAATGCTTGGGCACGTGGGTGGGGTGGTGCCCAAGTTCACACCAGGGGTCTGAGAGAGTCAGGAATCAGTCGTGGGGACAGGTGCACCATGCAGGTTTTCGAGAATCTCGGTGGCCATGAGCCTAGCCAACCCGGGAACAAAAATCTCTGCCGTGATTCTCTCTAGTGCTCACAGATCCTTCCCACTACATCTCAGGGGTCCTGCATCCTGTTTAAGGCTGTCCCCTTTCTTCAACCCGCCCCCTCATCCCACAGAGCAGTGGTTCCCAAAGGTTAGTATGCAGAAAAACTGAGTTTCATTGGGAAAGGCAGGAAATGCATATTAAAAATGCAGATTCCCTGGCCTGTAGAGAGTCTGACTGAGAAGGTGTGGGAAAAGCCTGAAAATCTGCATTTAAAAATCTCCCAAGGTGATTCTGAGGATGTTGGGGAAGGCGGATATTGGAAGGACAGCTTCCGCAGGCAGGTCGTTCTGTAATGATTTAATCCAAGGGCAGCTTCTGGGAAGACTAAACAAAATGCAATCATCAGATGCCCCGGGAGCACACAGAAATCTGTCCAAGGGCAGCTACGAGGTGATTTAAAAAAAAAATCCCTTAAAAAACAGGGCCACCTTCTGCATAAATCCAGGAGGCTAAATCATTACCTTCATCTAATAGCTTACTGGAAGCATAGTTTTCAAGGTAGTTATTTTGCATCTGGGCAATTCAGAATAATTGGAAATGGCTCTGAGATGCAGAAAAGAGATTCACTTCTGGGAGGCACTGGGATGCGGCCCCAGTGGCATGGCCTGATGGGGACACATGCAGGACCCCTGGGGAGGGCCTCTCACTCACCCTCAGAGCCCACGCTCAGGACAGCGTTCTCCATTGGAAGAAACTCCCTGGTAGACTTGTTAAAACACAGACGGCCTGGCCCTACCCTCAAAGCTTCTGATTCCTAAAGTTGGGATGGGGCCTGAGAATCTGCATTTCCAGCAACTTCCCAGGTGCAGCTGCTGCCAGTGCCCTGGTGGGGGGGGGCACACTCTCAGAACTACTGATTTCCTTTTCCAAACCCTTTAAAATATTTATTTTTGAGAGAGACAGAGTGTGAGCAGGGAAGGGCAGAAAGAGAGGGAGACATAGAATCCAAAGCAGGCTTCAGGCTCTAAGCTGTCAGCACAGAGCCTGACATGGGGCTCGAACTCACAAACTGCAAGATCACGACCTGAGTGGAAGTCAGACGCTTAACCAACTGAGCCACCCAGTTGCCCCAGAATAATTGCTTTAGATCAATGACCAACAGGTGCTTAGGAGGTGAGGCCTGAACTGGGATCCTAGATGTATGTGTAAGTCACAGCCTGAGTTGAGATGTGAGGGCCGTGTGCAATCTGGAGAAAGTCTTGGCTTTTTTCTTTTCTTTTTCAAGAAAAATGTTTATTTATTCATTTTTAGAGATAGAGAGAGTGCAAGCAGGGGAGAGGGGAAGAGAGAGAAAGAGAGAGCAAGCGAGCGACTGAGAATCATAAGCAGGCTTGACACTCAGCACAAAGCCCAATGGGGGCCTGAACTCGCAACCTTGAGAGCACAACCTGAGCCGAAATCAAGAGCCAGACGCTTAACCGACTGAGCCACCCAGGTGCCCCTTGTTTTCTTTTTTTCTTTTTAACTTTTTACTTTGAGATAACTTTACACTGCCAGTTGTAAAAATAGTACAAGAATTTCCATATATACCTTTTACCCAACTTCCCCTATTAACTTCTTAACCACAGGACAACTGTCAAAACTAAGAATGTCACCTTAGTACATACTGTGAGCTAGACGACAAAACTTATTGAGTTCCAGCCCAGTTCTCCCATGAACGTCCTCGTGAGGTCCCAGGATCTAATCCATGTCCTACACTCCGTTTAGCGTCCTGACCCCTAACGCGCCCTGGAAACTGTAACTGTTCTTCAATCCTTCCTTGTCTTTCATGAACTTGACACTTTTGAAGAATTCTCGACCCTTGTTTTGTGGAATGCCCCTCAGTTTGGGTCTGTCTGATGTCTTCTTTTGATTAGAATGAAGTTGGGGTCAAGGAGACCTCGGAGTCGCCGTGCCCTTCACGATGCATCATTTCGGTGGCACGTGACGCAGGTATGTGCCATTGTGACCGTTCGTTTTTTTCACTTGATTCATGTGGTGTCCGCCAGAATTCCCCCCTGTAAAGTTGCCATTGTTTCTTTTGTGATTGCTAAACATTTTGGTGGAGATCCTTTCAGATAGTAAATATCTTGATTCTGCTTAAACTTTTTAGATCATTAACTTTAGCATCAACAGTGGATCTTGTCTGTGGTAATTCTTACTTTCGTGTTCTTTTTTTTTAATGTTTTAATTTATTTTTGAGAAAGAGCATGGGGGGCGGAGGGATAGAGAGAGAGAGAGAGAGAGAGACAGACAGACAGACAGAAGATCTGAAGTAGGCCCTGTGCTGACACAGGAGCCCATGTGGGGCTTGAACTCAAGAGCTGTGAGATCCTGACCCAAGCCGAAGTCAGATGCTGAGCCACCCAGATGCCCCTTACTTTCGTGTTCTAATGGTTAATTCTCTATTTTCCTAATTCCTTCTATGATTATTAACTGGAATTTTTCCGTACGGAAGATTTTTGTTCCTCCTCGCCTATCGTTTAGAATATTATAGAACTGGGGCACCTGGGTGGCTCAGTCAGTTGAGCAGCCAGCTTCGGCTCAGGTCATGATCTCACAACTCGTGAGTTCGAGCCCCGCATCTGGCTCTGTGCTGACAGCTCAGAGCCTGGAGTGTGCTTCAGATTCTGTGTCTCCCTCTCTCCCTGCCCCTCCCCCAATCATCTCTGTCTCTGTCTTTCAAAAATAAATAAACATTTTAAAAAATTGAAAAAAAAGAGAAACGTTTAAGAACTTTCTTGAAAAAAAAAAAAGAACTTTCTTGAAGGCTGGGTTTGCTGGCAATGACTTCTCTTAGTTTTTGTTTGAGAAAGTATTTGTTTCTCCTTTATTTTTGATGGATATAAAATTCTGGATTGAAAGCCTTTTTAAAAAATTTTTTAAATTTCAGCATTTAAAGATGACACTATGGTCTTATGACTTCATGGTTTCTGATGAGAGATCTGTCACAATTATTTTGCTCCCGGGAGTGTCATGTTCTTTTTTCCTCCAGCTGCCCTTTTGATTTTCTTTTCCTTTGTTTCTGCAACTTGAGCATGATATGCATAGGTGTATGTGGTATGTGTATGTGTGGTGGGGGGTCTCTTCATATAAATCACCTGCGAGGCATTCTATGAGTTTCTTGGGTCATAGCTTCTGTCATTGATTTGGGGAAATTCCTAGCTATTATTTCTTTGAATATTTCTTCTGCTCTGTTCTCTTTTCTCCTTCTTGGATTCCAGTTACCCGTGTGCTAAGCCATTTGATATTGTCCCAAAGCCCTTGGACGTCATGGTTTGTTATTTTTCACCCTTTCATCTCTTTGTGTTTTAGTTTGGGTAATTTCTGTGGACCTGTCTTCAAGTTCATGGATTCTCTTCTTGGCTGCGTCAGTCAAGGCATTATTCAAGTCACTATTCACTTCTGTTACTATGTTGTTGTTGTTGTTTTTTACTGCTAGCATTTCCACTTGGTTCTGTCATAACAGTTTCCATCTTTCTCCTGAAATCATCCATCTGTTTTTTTGCAGGATGCCCACTTTTTCCTTTTGCACCTTTAACATACCAGTCATAGTTATTTTATTTAAATAAATTTTTTAAGGGTGCCTCGATGGCTCAGTCGGTTAAGTGTCCGACTTTGGTTCAGATCATGATCTCATGGTTCGAGCCCCCGCATCAGGCTCTGTGCTGACAGCTGGCTCAGAGCCTGGAGCCTGTTTTCGGATTCTCTCTCTCTCTCTCTCTCTCTCTCTCTCTCTCTCTCTCTCTCTCTCTCTCTCTCTCTCTCAAATAATAAGCTCCCAAGCAGGGGCTGGGGGTCTCCACCTTGGCACATCAAAATCGTGAATGAAAATGGCGGGAAGCATACTTCCGGGGTTCCAGTATCAGGATCTTCTCCAGTAGGACTGGGACAGGACCCGGAGATCTTTCACGGGCACAGAGGTCCCCACATGATGTTGTGCACAGTCAGGGGCGAGAACCCCCATTCCACCTGGTTCGCTCCCTTCCCGCAGCGTTAGCAACCAGCGTTTACCCAGCAAGTAGTAGCTGAGTGTTTCAAGGAGAGGAGATACAAGATAATCTATCAAACTTTTCCGTATCAGAAGACTGACTTTTCCAGTAAACTCTTCTGTTTAAATGAGGGGTGAAAATGCCCTCCTTGTGCCCCATGTACATGGCTATGGATAACCCCATCCCTGCGGGATCATAGAGAGAATGGCTTGTTTTGGAGGAAACTCCAAGAAGGCTGACCTTCAGTTATACTGGGGAGTGTGAAAAAATAAAGAAAAAGCCCACATTCTGTGCTGAGCCTTTCCAGAGAAACATTCTTGTCCAACCATGCTGGCCCAGGAATGGCGACTTCTGTTCCAGGCTGCCTGGACCTACTGATCCCCGAGAGAGGGGCCAGACGTGTGAATCAGAAGAAATGATGAGGCCCCAAGGGCGATGTTCTCTTGCCTCCTCCTTTTAACGTTCAAGATTCACCTGGAGATGGGGGGAGGGTTAATACTGGGTGCTCTTTCTTCAAGTCTAGGATCAAGAGGTTGAAATGCAGAAGAATTAGGTTGTAATCTCGTTCCACTATATCCTGGCGTGATTTTGAGATCACTTAATAAAAACAAGAATCACCATATGGAGCTATTCACCATGTCTCAGGGAGTGCCTTAAGCCCTTTATTTATAAGGCTGCCTCTCACATACTTCCATCAAAGTACCCTAAGGTGGGGAAAGAGTAGATGAACTTCCAGGAGCCGGGCAGATCAGTCCAATGCAGCTCTAAACTCTCCTAGAGGTGTTCTGTTTTATCATAAAAATTAATGTGAATTACATATTTTGTTCTGTATTTTTTAATGGTTTAGCAAAAAAAAAAAAACTTCCTAGCTTTACGAGATATAACTGATGTACAACAGTGTGTAAGTTTAAGGTGTACAGAGTGATGATTGGCTGCATGTATATATTATGAACTGATCACCACAATCGAATTAGTTAATGCCTCCTCCCCTCACATCATTGCCATCCTTTCTTGTGTGGTGAAAACGTTTAAGATCTCCTGTTTTAACAGCTTTCAAGTACACAACACTAGTCTACGGCCATACCACCCTGAACGTGCCCGATCTCGTCAAGTACACAACACTTGTAAACTTCAGTCATCGTGCTGTCGATTAGATCCCCAGAACTTAGTCACCTTATTCTTAGTGGTTTGCCCCCTTTAACCAACATCTTCCTATTTCCCCCGCCCCTCAGCCTCTGGAAACCTCCAATCTACTTTTCTGTTTTTGAGTCTGGCTTTTTCAGATTCCACATGTAAGTGAAATCGTATAGTATTTGTCTTTCTCTGACTTATGTCACTAGTTTAATGTCCTTAAGGTCCACCCACATTGTCACAAATGGAGGGATTTCCTTCTTTCTCATGGCTGAATAATATTCCATTTATCTATCAATCAATCTAATGTATATATATAAAATATATATGCTATTATAAGGTAGTTATTGTAAATAATGCTGCAATGAACATGGACTTCAGATATCTCTTCGTGAAAATGACTTTGTTTTCTTTGGATATATATAATCAGAAATGGAGTTGCTGGATCCCATGGTAATTTTATTTAAAGAAGTGCTGAGGAATAGGAGCACATGTACCCCAATGTTCATAGCGGCACTTTCTACAATAGCCAAATCATGGAAAGAACCTAAATGTCCATCAACTGATGAATGGATCAAGAAGATGTGGTATATATATAGACAATGGAGTACTATATGGCAATGAGAAAGAATGAAATCTGGCCATTTGTAGGAAAGTGGATGGACCTTGAGGGTGTCATGCTAAGCGAAATAAGTCAGGCAGAGAAGAATAGATACCATATGTTTGCATTCATAGGTCTAACAGGACAGGCCTGGCAGGGGACCATGGGGAGAGGAAGGGGGAAAGAGAGCGGGGATGAGTGAGGGACACGGATCAAGGGAGACTACTGAATACTAGAG
>PISW01006043.1:0-37320 GCA_004023785.1 Mungos mungo
TCCCCCTCCTCCTTATTCTCCTCCTCTTCACCCTTCTCCTCACCATCATCATCCCCCTCCTCCTCCTCATCCCCCTCCTCCTTATTCTCCTCCTCTTCACCCTTCTCCTCACCATCATCATCACCCTCCTCCTCCTCCTCATCTTCCTCCTCCCCGTTATCATCATCGTCACCCTCCTCAACCAGGGCAGCCCCCATGAACGCCTCTCCTCCTGCCTGGCACTGTGCTCAGCACCTCGCACCCATTATCTGGCTTCCCCAAGACCCAGCACGTCGCCCGCTATCCTTATCCCCAGTGTAGAGACGGCATGGCAGAGGCCCCAGAGATGGAGTGACGTCCCCACGTCCTCGCTCCTGACAGCACGCGCTGAAGCCACGGTTCCCGTCCGACACGTCTGACTCTGGGCAGGCCAGGGCTCGGGGCCAGTGCTGGCCCACGGCCACAGCCAAGCCATTTCACACTCCCAAAAACAGGGGGTTTTTCACGAGAGCGTGTAGATGTAGCCGGGGCACCTCCACACCGTCTCTCTAACGGCCGTCCACGCCTACCTTCCTGCGCCGACGGCAGAGCGCTGAGCAATCCGACGGCGCCCAGGCTGCAAAGGCTGAGTGTTCCCTATCTGCCCTTCGCCCAAATGCCCGCCGAGCCCCGCGCGCACCACCTCAGCTACGCCGTCTTATAACCCTGCTCCCCTTGATGGTGTCAGTCACGTCGTACCCATGGGGTCGCTGCCATCCGGATCAAGGACTTGAGGGCTTTGCAGCTCTGGTTCCTCGGTGTCCTTTTACTTTTGATTCTCGAGTGAAATCACCAACAATGAACTTACCAGGAACCGAGCACTTCCTGAAGAAGCTGGCCTTCCCCTTGGCGTTTCTAATTTTCTCCAGCTACGTTTTCTGAATGGATAATCCCCCAGGAGGCCAAGGAGGATGGAGGAGGAGGGGCAGGGGGAAGGAAGACATGACCCAGTCCAACAACTTGAGCCGCCCGCCGTACCTGAACCAGAAGGCCCGTCCGTGCGGGTTTTCTACGCACATCAGGACTTTTATGCCAAAAAGTAACCCTTCCACATGAAGAGCGCATCTCCCCGTCCCCAACGGGAAGTGACATTACAAAAGCCGGAAAGGACATCAGACACGCTGGCTCGGCAGCCGCGTGCGCGTGTGGGATTACGGTCAGAGTTCAAAGGAAGGGCTGAGGGGCCAGGGCGCCACAGGGCGGCATCTCGGGGGTGCCTGTGCCCCGTGGGACCGTGACAGCGCGCTGACCGGGCCGCTGGCTTCCTGACGCCCACGCCGACCTGGCAGGGAGGCCGGTGGGGCTGGGTTTGGGTGGGCCGTGCTGCCCGGAGCTGGTACCTGCACCCCGCACGTCCCAACCCCAGTTCACCGGGGCCGCACGCCAAAAGGCGTTTCCAGGCGCGGGCGGGGGGAGCGGTGGACCGTGCCAGGGCAGGCGAGGCGAGGTCGGGGCCACCGAGGCTCCCACTTGTGAACGCACTCTCCCTGATGCGCCCCCTTCACCAAGTCAGGGCAGGAGCCGTGGCGCAGACCCAGAGGCTCCATCGGGACAGGAGCCGTGTCGGATGCACACGTGGTCACCGGCTTGTGCTCACGGGAACGGCGCTCACGGCGGCCGGCACTGACGGAGCACGTACGAGGCGCGTCACCGATGACCCCTCAGACACCCCAGCGGACTCGGGGATCTGACCGTTACCCACACTGGCCAAACGATGGCTTTGAACCCTGGCCCGGCTGTGACCCTGGGCGAGTCCCTGAGCCTCTCTGTGCTCCTCGGCCCTCGTCTGTAAAGCAGGGGTCCCTGTGGGGCTCGCCGTGCTGGCTCGCCGGGGCCATCACGTTTTAGTCAACTTTAAACGTTTTCCCGTTACTAAAAACTAAATTATGTGCGAGTTGAAATTAAATACATTACATGAAAAAATAAAGGCAGTGAAGACTCAAAACTCATCATTTCCGAATCACGTGACTGTATTTTCACTGTGATCTCCGCCCTCAGCGCAGTATGGGTGCCGGATCGCCGAGGTGGAAACGCTCGGTCACGATGGGCCCCTGCGCGCCTCGGCCTGACTCCCTGTTCTGTGATCTCACGCGGGTGGCTTGGACTCAGCCCCCGGGAGGACATTTACACCATGGAAACAGGCAGGGGCACAAGTTGTGTCTCCCCTCCCCCGCAGAGAGCCGGTTGTGGGGGTTCCCAGCACCCCTCTACAACCACCTTGGGGTGAGTCAGTACGCATTACCGTCCCTGACACCGATGAGACTCGATAGCCACTGAGCCTAAAGAGGCTGCCCGAAGTCTGGACGCTCCAGACAGGACCCCAGGCTGACCAGCGGGGACTCGGGACCCACCGCAGAGCAGGGCCACCACGGGCTGGCTGGATGATCCGGCACGAAATCAGTCTCCAATCTGCTGGCTGCAGAGCTGCCCAGGGGACTTGGCTGACAGATTCCTTGCAGCGTCTCTCATCCTGGGCCCCAGAGCATGTGTTTTCAGAATGTCCCTGAGACTGTCACCGTCTCTTCCGCCAACCCCCATCCCCAGCCTGGCCTGCCATCCAGCCCAGCGGCACACGGCGGCCGTGGACGGGGACCCCGGCTCTCTTCCTCAAGCCCGGACACCTGAACCGAGCGGGCGCCTGAAGACTCAGTGCTGTTCAGGGCCCTCCTCCAGCAGAGGCGGCAGTGATGCCGGGGGAGCCCAGGGGCTGAGGTTACCGGAGCCAAGAAGGTCGGCCATGTTCACGTGTGCAGCCCGCAGAGCCATGGGGTTCGGAGGTTTACGAAATGCAGCTGTGTCCCTTCTGCTGCGGTTTCATGATGGCCCTGGGAGACCAGCAGAGGAAGCACCAAATCACCCCCATTTACAGACCCAGAAACTGAGGCTCAGAGAAGCTCTTGCTGAAGCTCATGGCTGCTTAGACTGGGAGCCTTTGGTTCCGAGGCCGCATTTTCCGTACAAAGCAGGCACGAGGGAGGGGCTGGGGGGAGGAGGCTGAGCTCCCCACAAGTCTAAGTTTACGCATGACCTTGGCTCGGCCACTCGCCCGCTGTGTGACTCAGGCCAGCTCCTTCATCTTTCTGGGCCTTAGGTTTGCTCGTCTGACAAAGCACGGGAATGACTGGCAACTCTCATATGTTGTTGCAAATTAATGGGTGTACAGATGCTTCTTAGAACATTGCACCAAGCGGGTGCCGTGATGTGAGGCGCAAGTGCCCTGACGGCTGTGAGGACGTGACTGCCTCTATCTGTCTTCCGCCTCTCGTGGCTGGTTCTCTTCTTCAAGAGAATTTGGGGGAAGGACAAGAGGGTCCCCAGGGCTGGCAGCCGGGGACCCCGGCTTGGAAATAAGCTTCAAACCATCCACAGGCATTTCCTGGGTGCATGTTAGGTGCCGATGCTCTGAAGGTCTCTCTGACTCAGTGGCCACACGGAGCAATGGCTGAGTGAGCACCTGGGTCACAGGGACCCCACACAACTGGAGGCTGGTGCTCTCACTCAAGCCCCTATTCTAATTCTGTCTCCCCTCCTGGAATACAATGAATACGAAAATCAACCGCAATGAGTTTTTGTGAGTGTGGAATTTCAACATGAAGTTTTGCCTATAAAGGGTTTCAGCGCTGGGCAGCAACTCCCACCCCTGGCGATGTGCTTCAGAATCGTCTGGGGGGGCTTTAAAACATGCCACTGTATCCACCCCAGACCAACTGAATTGGAATTGGGATGGTAATGGTGACAATGGTGATGATGGTGATGATGATGGTGATGGTGATGGTGATGGTGATGGTGATGGTGATGATGATGATGGTGATGATGGTGATGATGGTGATGATGGTGATGGTGGTGATGATGATGGTGATGGTGATGGTGATGATGATGATGGTGATGGTGATGATGATGATGGTGAGGGTGATGATGGTGATGGTGATGGTGATGGTGGTGATGATGATGGTGATGGTGATGATGATGATGATGGTGATGGTGGTGATGGTGGTGATGATGGTGATGATGATGTTTATGGTGGTGATGATGATGGTGATGATGATGGTGATGATGATGGTGATGGTGATGATGATGGTGATGGTGATGATGACAGTGAGGAGGAGGATGGTGATGATGATGTTGATGGTGGTAATGGCCACGGTGGGGGTGGTGATAGTGGAGATGATGGTGATGGTCATGACCATGCTGATGATGATATTGACAATGGTGCTGATGGTGAGGATGATGACTGTGGTGGGGATGGCGGTGGGATGGGGATGGCGGTGATCATGGTGATTGTGGGCTTGGTAATTATTGTGATAATAACAGCCACCACTTTCCCCTTCTCTTCTGTCCGCCTGGAATATTCTCCCCCCATGTCTCCTCATGGCTCCCTCACTCACCTCCTTCACATCTGTACACCAGTCAGTGCCTCCTCTGAAGCCTTCCCTGACCGTACAAACTGGCACCCCCATTCTTCAGCGGCCCCCACCCTGATTTCCACTTCTTCATTGTGTCTCTAGTCACATCACACATAGACTTGCGAACTGCTGACTGTTCCCCATCCAGTCGTAAGCCCTTGTGAAATCGCAGACCACACCTGGGAGTCACCATGGCTGACGTGGGGAGCTCAGACCTCAGCACTCCGGGTCTGCGGGCATGTGGGGCAGGGCAGGCTTGGGAACCCGAGGCGACACCAGGCGTGCAGGGAGTCCTGAGGGCCGAGAGCCGGTACCCGGTGCACACTGTCTGCTCCAGGATTCAAGCGTCAATTCCTTCTCTATAAAATGAGGCCATTTACACCACCTCGCCTGTGCGTTTACTTGCAGAGTGCGGTAAATGGTGCCCGTCACAACCGCCACCGTGTCCGTGCCTGGGACTTGTGGCACAGGGCTGACACCTGAAGGTGGCGGAGTCCATGCCGAGGTTGAGCCTGGCAGGGGTGGGGAGCAAGGTGGGGTTCAAGCCCCAGCTCAGCACCAAGCTGGGGCCCCGGGACCAGGTAGCCAGTTCCAACTTCACCCGGCCTCAGTTTCCTCTTTTGTAAAATAAATAGAATGGGTAGCACTGCCTCGCCCCGCTCCTGGGAGGGTTAAGCAGCATTAAGGTCACTGTGAGCAGTACGCGTCTTCAAGTTCAGAGAGCTGATGAGAGTCACTGTTGGATGGAGCTCTCTCCTCTCGGCTGAGCATCGGACTCCAGAAAAAGAAAGAAGGAGAAGGAAAGAGGCAGAAAAGGTAGAACAGGAGGAAGAGAAACCATGGGCACGCGCACACACCCACATGCTCACCGGCGCAGACACGGCACGTGCACACACTCACGTGTACACACTCACAGGCACATATGCGTGCACACTCACAGGCACACACACTCACACGCACACACACCTGCACACACTCAGGCCGACAAAGGGACCCCGTCAGCCTGTGAACACAGTGGGGCTGCCCCCAAAGCCTTTCCCGGGACGGCCAGGGGCGGTGGTGATGAATCCGTGCAGGGATCTAACTTTCCACGGTTTTAAGGAGAGCCCCGGCTCTGAGGCCTCGCAGCGGGCCTCCGCGCCTGACAGAGAAGAACGTCTCCGCGGACGCCAGCCACGCTCTGCGCCTGAGCTGAGCGAGCAGACCTTCTGTGATTCATAAACTAGCGGATTCTGGGCGGGGCGTCATTTGAGCCAGGCCTCCCCCTCCCAGACCCGGGGCTGGGGGGCCACCGACCGCGGCGGGGAGCAGGGAGAAGACCGAGGCCGGGAGGTGACCACGGGACCCCAGGGGGCTCCTGGGCCGCGTCCCCAGGTAGCGGAGTCTCCGTGTGGCTATAACAGCCCCACTGGCGCAGGCTTCTCCGAGACAATGCAGAGCGTGCGCTCGGAGTAACTTAATTCCTTGCGCATCTTTCGCCAAGTCCTCTCTCACGACGCTGCCTTCGGTGGGCGTGTGGCCGGGGCAGAGGCCGCTGCCCACCTCTCTGGGCTTCCTGGCCGCCGTCCTCCTCGTGACTCACTTTGAAAAGAGGCGAGATGGGTGGTGGAGGAGAGACGGCCCTGGTGTCGGGACGCACTCACGGCTCGCCTCCGCCCCGGCCCACAGCCGCCGCCTGGGACGAGGGTCCCATCCCGACCCCGCTTTCTCACGGGCAGATGGCAGTCAGGACATTGGCCGCGCAGGGAAGTGTGGGGACGGAGTTAAGTCACGGGTGGCGGAGAGGAAAAGAAGTTGCTAACTTAGAAAAGGATTCAAATAGCTTCTGGGAGAAAATGCCTTCGAGGCCCGATGAACACTCATAGGCGGCATCACCGGGCCGCCGCAGAGCGTCGTGGACCCCGGCTTTGTCAGAGCAGGTGTGAACTCCCTGTCTCTCAGGCCACACTCCCCACGGCCTCTCATTCTGTCCCACGGCGCGGGCCAACCTCCTGTCTACCTTCCGGGGGGGAATCAAGCCCTAGGCTACACAGCCTGGGCCTGGCAGAGGCGGTGGCGGGCAGTTCAGTGACAGGACGTGGCCGTCACGTGGTTTACTCGTGGACCATGAAGACACTGCCTCCAGGTCACGCGGCTAGCGTCAAAAGACACCTGTCACATAAGTCGCTTTCTTGACCTAAAAACAACTTAGCGCAGAATCCCATGCACAGGACAGTCCCCAAACGGGAGCGGACTGCCTACATTCTTACTCATGAAAAAGAAAACCCCAGCCCACACTGTGATCGTCTAAGATGCTCAGGTCATTATCGCAACTGGTTCCTCTTAACCTTGCAAACCCTGAATGATGGAGCTGCTTCGTAACTGTGTCCCAGAGCAAACTCAAGGATACTGACGGGAAGACAGAAATATTTGTCACCAGCACGTGGAATCCAATGCTAGGCTTCCCAGTATGCAAAGAATCAGGAAAATATAATCCTAATGAGGAGGAGAAACAACCCACTGAAAGTACCGGAAATAACACGGAGGCGAGGACTCGCGGACGGGGCTTGGCGGTCACCATCAGTGCACTGAGTGCCCCCGGCCCTTCCCAGCCGGGTCCGGCCGCCCGAGGGAGACGCTGGGCACCCCGGGGAGGATTAGTGTGGGTTCCTCAGGCATCGGGGACAACGAGAAAGGTTCTGGAAGGTCCGCAGTGAGGGGAGGAGCAAGAGGATGGGGGAGGGATGGGAGGCGGCACCTGATGCTGCCAGGCCCACCCTCACCGAGGCCTCATCCCCGGAAACCACACCACAGGGCGCGTGCCGCCGGAAGACCCCAGCGCCTTGTGTCAGGACGGGCGGCTGTGGCCCGACACCCATCTTCCCGGCATCTTCCCAAGGCGTGCAGAGGACTGCATGGTCGCGGGGGGCACGCAGCCGGGACCCGGCATGTGCGGAGTGCTCGCTGATCGGTGCCCGCACTTGTCACCACTGACGGACACAGCCCCACTGCTGCTCGGGCTCCTGGGATCCCCTCATCGGCACCGGTCCGCTTGGCAGGCACTGGCCCTGCCCCGGCACCTCGCCCGGTTCTCCCCAGCTCAGTCCCGGCCCCGGGGCTCCGACGGTCTCTGTGTTCTAACTCGATGCTCCAAGCACTCAGCACCACCACCGTGCCAACACTGGCCTCCGGGAGACCCACCCCTTCCAGGCTCTGCAGCCAACCTCCAGGGTCAGGGTGTCCAGGATGGCAAGAGGGGCAGCGCTCAGAAAACTCCAGGCCGTGGCCCTGAACTGTCCGCACCTCGGCCATCAGCACAGCTGGACCGACACGTGGCGGCCCTCCGCCCTGGCGGTAGCGACCTCTCGTATTCTCTGACTCACCGCTTTTCCCGTGAGGACCCTTCCCAGCTCTCAGGCCGGGAGGCAGGATGGGACTGGCCCCACCCCCAGCTCCAGGGTATCAGTTTGTCCTGGTGGCAGTGAACTCGGGGCACCCCAGAGGGAGTCCAGCTTGAGAAGTGGGGTGGGGGGGTTGGAGGATCGCGGCGCCCGCGGGAAGCCAAGTTGCTGGCATCACTTTGGACGGGCTGTGCGCTGACGACGTTCTCCCAGATGAGATGAGGGACGGAGAGCGGGGCAGCCCGATGCTCACACGGTGCCTGGATCCAGCCGCACCTGATGCTGACTGGCCCCCCCCCCGACTTCCCAGGTAACTGAACAAACACTGTTTCAGCTCAGCCAGGGGGAGCCGGGCTTCCTGCCATTTGTGACCAGCCAAGGCTTCGCCGTCCAGGACCACTCGAGATGGGAGGGGACACGTTCTGGGATGTGCTGTCATTGAGGATGGACTGGCACCTGGGGGCTGGACCTAAGCAACATATATGAAGCAGGGGCCAGCAAGCTGCAGCCGCAGGCGGGCCACTGTGCTTCTACGAATAAAGTTTTATTGGAACACAGCCATGTCTCGGCTGCAGCGTCACGATGGCAGGATTCAGGAGTTTGACAGAGACGGCGGCAGCCCTGCCCGGCCTGCGAGCCCCCAGGTATGTACTACCCGCCCCTTTCCAGCAGCAGCGGCCCCTGAAACGACAGTCACAGGTCCCTTTTCCGGATGGCCCTCCGCAGCTGCACGCTGCTCCCTGAGACCCGCCTCGTGCAGACGGGGCCGCAGGCCGCCCCGGGGTGTATCGGGGTTACAGTGAGCCAGCCACGTGGCCTGCGTCCCTCCTGCGCTCAACCAGTAACAACCGTGTCCTCGGACCTTCCCGTGGAAGAGAAGGGACAGAGCCACACGGAGAACAATGGCAAGGACAGGAAAGGGGCCGGAGATTCCAGACGGGAGCAGGGTCTCTACGAAGGTGTGGCGGGGGTGTGATGGGGACATGGTGGAGCGTGGTGGGGAGGGGCAGGGGCGTGGCCTCGCAGGCAGAAAGCCGGAGACAGTTCACCTGGGCCCGGCGTGTCTGCTGTCCCCGTGTCTGTCTGGCATGCCCAGGCTTCCCCCTCAGGCCAGGTGCCTGACGCAGAAGGTCGGGGATCCCAAAGTATCCGCTACCCAAAGATAACCGCGTAACAGGACGGCTCAAATGTGCATCTGTATGTCTCCTCTGCACCCCTCCTAACTCAGGTGGATGCTACCAGCTGAGGCTCAGAAGGGGCCAGTTCAAGGGCACGCAGCTAGGCAATCACAGAGCGGGATTTGAACCCAGGCAGTCTGGCTCCAGTGCCTGCACTCTAACACCTGGCACCTGCTCTATCTGCCAGTAGGATTTTCCCAGATACCAAGGGACAGGTCATCTGCTCATAGCCTTCCCCTGAATCCCTACCAATAGGATGGGGGCTCAGAGGACAGGGGGACCCTGGCAGCCATGATGTGATCACCTCCGACATCCCCCCTCCATCCTCTCTGGCGCCTTCTGCCTTCCTGGATCTCGCCCACGATCACGTTGTCCTGCAGGTAAGTGGGGGAGGGGACTTCCAATTTCACTGCCTTTTCCCAGCCTGCACCACCGCTGCTGAGTGTGCAGCCAGCACTTTGGCCCCACGTCACAGGCTCCACTGGGGGCCCAGGGAGGCAGCTCAAGTTCACCAGGACACCTGCCCTTCCTGGCCTAGGGGCCCTTGCTCTCGCGGATCCTAACCCCTGCAGCAACCCGGGCGCAACATCTGGAAAGCTCCGCACATTCTTGGGGACCCGCCCCTCCCCCGAGGAGCACATCGTCCCTTCCGAGCGGGCACAGTGTGTCATGTCGTGTCCCCCGACCATTCACAGCTGAGTTGCCACTCTATCCCCTCCTCCGGGGCACTGGCTACGCCTGGCACGGAGCAGGTGACCTAACCCTCAGTGGGCACCCCCCCACCACACCCCCTGCTGGCCCTGCAAGGGACCCAGGGCTTGGACCCCACTTCTGAGAAGTCCCCAGATCCTGGCCCTGGACCAGCCTTGTTTGTGCCTCCAGGGACGCAGGGGACAGGCACTCCTCCCCAAGTCCCCAGCCGCTGGCCCCACCGGCGATTTTCCACTCCTTCTTCAGAGTGGACTGGGACCCGAGAGTTAAAATAATACACATTCTGCGATGACTAATCTGGGGGGAAATCCAGTGCGTCTCAGGAAATAATATTCCACGGGCTGTGTTACCTTTTGCTGGGAAACTCCCAGTTCCCACCAGAGAGACGAGAAAAGCCATCCATTTCCAGGCAGCCGAGGCAGAGCAGGGCCCGGGCCTCCGGCCGCGGCTGGTCGGCGGCGCTCGCAACACCTGTCCTCCGGCAGGAACAGACCCCTTCCAGATAAACACACGGCCTTTGGGAGCGAGCCCGGCGGGGGAGAGGGGTCCGTCCGGCCCGCTCCGGACATCCTGGACAACAGTCAGAAGGCTTCCTTCCACTGTCTTAGAGAAAAATGGCATCTCCGTCCAGCCAGGGCTTTTTTTCCCCCTTTTTGACTGGAGAACCACGCTGAGAACACTTTCCAGAAAGCCAGAGCAGCCTGGAAATATCCCCCTGGGTGTCGCTGAGTCTGTGACTTCTTTTCATTCATCCCTTTGTTCCCTCACGTACGCATTCGACGGATCTGTACTGAGCACCCGCTCAGTAAGTAACACCTGGGGTGGGGGCGTCAGATCAGACGGGGTCCCCTTCCTTGGGGCTCTTGCTCCGTCACCGTCAACCCAGGAGGGAGGCTTGTGGCCCACCAACCGCCACACTAGAACGGCTGCTCCGGCGGGAACCACACATCTCGGCCCACCCGGCAAGCAGGCGGACAGGGGACCCCGAGGCCGGGCCTCATCTAGAAAATGTGGGCAGAAGGGGCGTAAGGGCCCAGGTGGCGAAGACGCACATGCCATCTGGCCACGTTCTCCCTCCCGTCCGCCCGCTGAATGCTCGGCGCTCCAGCACCCTCGGGGAATGCAGAGCCACAAGGTGGCGGGAGCCTGGGCCCTTCCGTGAAGAGCAGACAGAACCGATAAACCCATCGCAGCGCCCGCCCGCTGGGCCTGTCCACCACCAGGGCTGGACCTGGGGGCAGAGGTGCCGAAAGGAGGGTGGGGCAGCGGGGAAGCTCAGCCGGAGACAGTCCCAACAGAGGCCACCTCCCCCCGGGGAGCTCGGCGCCGTCCCACGTCGGGGTGGGGCTGGGCCTCACGCCCTGCGAGACCCGTCCGTATGGCTGCCGCACAAAACCGGGGCATGACCTTGGTCAAGACACGTTTCTCCCACTCCAGGAACGCCCTCTCAGCCCCTGGGGTCTGAGTGTGTCCCAGAGCCCACCTGTGTCCACACCCCATCAGAGACGGCCAGCTGCTTGGGGCCATGAGCTCCCAACTTAAAGCCCGGCACAGAGAGGTCTGACCAGCAGGACCCAGGTCCTGTGTGCACATCCCTGCTGCTGGGAGGCGAGGGCAGTGACCGCCTGGAACACGGGCTTCTGCGCTCGGCCTCCCCGGGGGCCAGAAAGGACAAGGCGTCACTGCGTGCGGAGGTGACCTCGTGGGCAGTCGGGGGCCCCGCAGGAGGCCGCTGAGGCGAGGTCAGCACGGGGCGGCTCTTTGGGAAGCGTGTCTGGGAAGTCACAGGTGCGGGGCCAGCCCTGGAGGGGACGACGGCAGGTCACTAGAAGCCCAGGAGAATAACGTGCGCGGACGGTCGTCCCAGTGACCCCGCGGGGAGCGCCGTGAGGGCCCTCTGCCCGCACCTGCCAAGGGAGGGACCGTCACCCCCGACACACCAGCACCTCGGCCGACGCCTGCTGAGCCTCCGCTCGGTGCAGAGCGTCACACGGCCCCTGACACTTTCCCTCCTTTACTCTCACGCCGTTCCAGAGCCCGGACCCGGTCACTCCGTGTGCGGCGGATCGTGGGGCGCTGCCCTTCTGGCCCTCACCCCGGCCCCAGGGTCTGCTGTGACGGGGACAATGGCCCTGAGTGGCTCTGGTGCAGGGGGGAGAGGCGGAGGGCTGAGGGCCACACACCCCACGCAGGCAGCCCGCAGTGGTGACGGGAACGCGGCTCTGGACGCCTCGGAGGTGTGTGCTCTGCTCCGGCTCCCAGAGTTTTCTCGGTGGGGCAAAGCTCCAGGGCCCCACACTGGTCCCTGGCCTCGCCCGGGTCTCACCCCCGGCCTGCTGCCTGCTACCCACCCCCCCAACACCTCACTCAAATCCTCGTCACACGGTCTGTCTCAGCCTGGAGAGCTCGAGTGAGCCCACCGGGCGGGGTGAGCGGCCAGGGCAAGCGCAGGTCTCGGAGACGGTGGTGTTCCCGGGTCCGGAGACTCCCCGGACTCTCGGGCACATACTAGGGAGCGACAGGGCTCTGTGTTCCGTGAGCCACAGACACCACACGCTCTGCTCTGCCAAGGAATATTCCAGAAGGAGCCAGGCAGTGCTTCTGGCTGGTAGCCAGCCCCGTTCCTCCCTGGCTGCTCGGAGGGCGAGGCTTCTGTTCCCTGTGTGAGCGGGTCCAGGTGGGGCCACACCAGGCGCTCTGCACCCTCAGCCCCGCGAGCGGCAAGTTCGAGACCCCCTCCCACCGCCTTCCCAGATGCAGTTCCGTGGCCCAAGGTTAACATCACAAGTCCTCAAGCTGACCACAGACCCCCATGAGCCCTGGGCCCCTCCTCCCCCACCGTCTCCCGTGGGGCCCTCGTCCCAGGCCAGGGGAAGGGAAAAGCCTGGGCAGTGGCCACCACGTATCTGTGAGCTGACACACGGGCACCAGGTCTCAGGGCCTCACCCTCTTACCAGTGGGGGACCTGAGGCACAGGAGAGCTTGTAGGACTTGCCCGGGGTGATGGAGCTAACGACAAGCCAGGCCTGGGGTCCACGACTGTCCCGCTCTGCACAGGCCACCCCTCCCAAGTGTCCGAGAGCATCGGTCAAGCAGCCTGGCCTGGACGGGACAGCAAAGATGAGGTGAGGCACTGACAAGAGATGAGAACCGGAGGGCTTCCTGGAGGAGGCAGCATTGGAGCTGGGCTGGGAGGGCAGAGCAAGGTGTGAATGGGAAGGGACTGGGGCCGGCATCCGCAAGGGTAGGGAGAGGTCCGGGACCGCGTGTGTTCCGCGCAGGTCTGGGGGCCGGACTGGGTCGCTGGGCTCCTGAATGGACAAGAGAGGCGGCTTTTCCAGGCCGCCCGACGGCCGGCACAAGGAGCTGTTCATCGAGGGGCCCATCCGAGCGCCCGCTGCTTTGTGGCGAGTTCCTGGGGCGTTGCGAGTCGAGTGTGAAATCACATTTCTCCAGCGAGGTGGGAACCTTTCTGAGCGGCCATTTATTCCCCAAAATAGGTTCGCAAATCTGTGGACGAGGAGCCCGTGACCGGTATTTCACACAGCCCGGGGCTGCTCCGCCAGCCCGGGACAGGCGGCCGAGGCTGGCTCCCCTCCGTTCCTGCCCCCCGCCGTCTGGGTGCAGCCACCGAGGGGCCCGCGTGTGTTTAATTTGGCAGCGGGACCTGGAAGGGGCTGGGAAGCCTGGGGGGTGTTTGGAGCCGCTGAGGAGCTGGTCACTGGCTTCAAACAAATTTGCATTCCTATATGCATCTGCTCCTCGGGGCCTGAGCTGGAAAAGCAGGTTTATTCATCAACCCGGGTGGAATTTGGTCCCCGGGGTTGCTGGCTCCGGCCCCATCCCGGGCCCATGTAATCAATCATGCAAATGGCAAGGAATCTGCAGGAACAATAGAGTCTGTGGTGTGATGTCGGGTCCTGGCAGAGACGGGGCTGCGTGGGCAGTGGGGCGGGATGGGGTCTGCACCCGGACGGCGGGAGGCCTGTGGGGTCGCACTGCTGGGCTCGGACGGTGCTCCCCCAACTCACACGTTGACATCCTAGCCCCCATGGTGATGGTACTTGGAGGGGGGACCTTGGGGAGGTGAGGAGGGGCTAGATGAGGTCATGGGGGGGGCCCTCGTGACGGCATCAGTGACTCTAAGAGGAAGACGGAGGTCACACTCTCCACCACGCGAGGACACAGGGGGACGGCCCTCTGCAGGCCAGAAAGGCGCCCTCAGCGGCACTGACCTCGCGTGTGCTTCGACCCTGGACCTCCAGCCCCGGGAAGCCTGGAAGATAATCGTGCCGTCTGAGCACCCCCGTCCGGGCCCCTCTGTGACAGTGGCCCACGCAGACTGACGCCACGCAGGGCGGCACACGGAACGGGGCATCTGCCAGGCAGTAAGCCGGATGCCCACCCCGGCGGGCAGGATCAGGGTCACAGAGGCCCTCAGGAGAACCGGGGGAGGCGGCCAGGAAGAGTGACCTCCCTCCCTCCCTGCAGTGACGGAAGTGCTTCACCAGGTGTCCATGGGACACGTGGCTGCCACTGCTCTGCCTGCCATTCTGCTGGGCGTTCTCACCAAGGGGGCATGAGACCCCACATCACCTCTCATGAGGCGTCCCTGGCTCTCAGCTCTGCTCCTCCCTGTGCCGGCGGGAGCACTCACGCGGTGCCTGGGGTCAGCTTCCAGCCCGTGGACACAAGAACCATCCTCCTCCAGGGTGATGGGCAGGACCCGGACCCTTGCAGGAGCGTGTGGCCAGCCCAAACTGCCCCCGTTCCCTGTGCTCCAGGAGAGCCCGGCCTCCGGTCACATGAGCCACCATCTATTTCTGTTGCAGAAACTGGACCCGAACCTCACTGACCCCCAGGCCGGGTTAGGAGTTCACTCTCTGGGGACACTGTCCTTCTCATCCTCCGAGGCTCTGATTTCATTCGGGAGGAAGTGGTGCGTTCAGGGGCTTGATGTAGCGGCGAGTGAGATCAAGCGTGTTCAGGCCCCGCGGGGGGCAGAGGTTATGTTCCGGTTATGTCTGCAGCGGAAGGGACGCAGAAGCCCCTGGGGACGCAGAAGGTGGCGTCCGGGCACCCACTTCTCTGGAAGGCACACACTGGCCCGGAATGAGACCTGGGCGGTTCAGACTCCCCCTCCTCACAACGGCTGGTGGCGTTGGTGCCCCACAGCGACTCCCGCCCCGTCCCGCTCTCCCCTCCGGGTCTCTGAGCGCCTCGCAGGACGGCCCTCCCGGGAACCGACCACTAGCTCCAGCCAGTAAGTCATGACCGCAGCACTTCCAGGCCAGACGACTTCATTTCTGTCACCGGACCCCTGGGAGTCCCCCCCACACCCCATTCCCTCCGTCATGGCCCCTGGCACAGTCCAAGATGGTGGCTGGGCCCGTGAGTGACCCCAGTGCCCCACCAGCCCACCCTGAGCATGTGGCAGGCGCCCAACTAGACCTTCGTCCTTTGAAGCCGGTGAGATGTGGGGGCAAACCTGCGCCGCCCTGACTGACGCCCCAGCTGTGTGACCGCAAGTGACTTCCTCGGCTTCTCTGAGCCTCAGGGGCTGTGCCTTCAGCACCCTGGAGACACGGCAAACTGCTCTTGCCTGGGGGCAGCTGAAGGGGACGTTCTCCCCAGTGAGAGCCCCGCAGAGACCCCAGCAGAGACCCCGACATGGGGTCGGGGCCCGCCAGCCACCCCGCTTCCCGCCGCTGACCCTGACCGACCCGCACTCCGGGCCCCGCCAGCTCTCGCGTTTACACCTTCCCTCCTCTTCCTTGACTCCGTTCCCGGACTGCTCGATTTGGCTGAGGCCCCGGGGGTTTGACGCGCGCTGTTTGACACCCGGGTGACACGTTACAAAGTCCAGGGGCCTCTGTCAGGAAGGCAAGGCGGCAGCAACTACCTGTGTTCCCTGGGGCTGCGGGGTTTTCTGTTCCTGAGTCTGCGGGCCCCACGAGCTGAACCTCAGACTTGGAAAGAAGACAGCAAGCTGGACACGTTTCCAAGAACTCTGGAGGCAGGTTCCGTAGCGTGCGGGACGCGTCACACATGGGCCTAAGTCCCTGTTTGGGACGCGGAGACTCTCAAAGCCCCCACGGAGAGCTGGGCACGCGCCCCCGCGGCAGATCCAGGGTCTGGTCCCTGGCGGAGGAGGGCACAGGCCCGGGGTCCCAGTGGCCCGAGTCCGGCCGTGGCTCTGCCCCTTCCAGCCCGGTGCCCCGGCCCCTGCGAGTCTCCGACTCCCCTGTAAAGGGCGAACCACAGCGCCTGCTCCAGAAGGTCGCGGCTGCGGCGACCCACTCAAGCCCCGAGAAGCATTTAAACACCGCGACTGGCACCGAGCGAAAGCCCGGAATAGCCTCGCTGCTCCTTGTCCCATTATTGTTGTTGCCAGTTTGGATCCAGACCAGCCCGCCGTCCCCTCCCGGAGGCCTCTCTCGTCCGTCCGACGTTCTCAGCCCCCGTGCCTGATGCTGAGCTGAGATCCCCTGGGGGGCAAGTCGTGGAGAAGCCGCGAGACAGGACGGCTCGCGGTGCCGGAATGTGCAAAGGACCCCCTTCGTGAGTCTCGGAGAGGACCTGACTCATACGGGATCCGCTTCATCCTACACAGCAGACCTGACCCGTCCGGGGCTCACCTCCTTCCACGGAGCGGACCTGACTCATTGGAACCTGGCCAACCTGCTCCCGCCCATGTGGCCACCAGGTGATTGCGTGTCCTCTTCTCCCACCAAGCCGTCCGCGGACCCCGGAACCTCACCCCAATGTCAGAACCACCATCTGAAATCTGTGACCCCGACGGTGCTGTTCCTAGAAGCCATCCAGAAGCAGAGACTGCACGAGGGGTCGGGGGGGGGGGGGGGGGGCTTCACCCGACGAAGGCCTCGACCACGCTGCTCGGAGGCCTTTCGGGCACACGTGGCCCAAGGCAGAAGTTTGGAACTTGCCGAACGGATTCGTGATGGCGGCCCCTGGCCCTCTTTTCTCAAAGCCCGCTTTTGGAAATGGCAAGGACTTACTGGGGTTCGCACCCCGCGGGTGACGGGTGAGATGCAAATCCATCACCGCGCATCAGGGCTTCCAAATTTCCGACTGTGACCCACCAGCCGGAAGACGCGCATCTTACAAATCACAGAGAGCCCCAGCCAGGGGCTCGGGAGGCCACACAGAGCCTGGTGCTTTGATCACTTCTAACCTAGTTCAGTTTTTAAATGTCAGTCTTGATGCACTAAATAAATGTAACCGGGGATCTGAAAATCGGGGATCAGCAAATCGGGGATCTGAAAATCGGGGACCGGCAAATCGGGGATTGGCAAATGTCTCCTTGAAGGGCCAGATGGCAGGTGCTTTAGGCTTCGAGGTCACACGGCGCCTGCTGCAACTTCTCAAGTCGGCCCCTGCAGCGGACTCTAGGAAACTTCCTAGAAGCCAGACGTGAGCGGCGGTTTGCTGTGGGGTGTGGGACATGCACCCCAGTTTCCTGCCAGGTGCTCCTTCCCCAGCCGCTGGGAGAGCGGGCCACCGGCCACGCGCGGCCGATCCCTCTCGGAGGCAGCCTTCAGCTGGGGAAGGCGGCCCACACTTGGGGACGGTCCGGCCTGGGAATCAGGACCGAGGGCTGTCCATGGACGGTGACCTTGCAGCCCCACCCCCCACCCCCCCAGGCTTTGCTCGTGCCCCGCAGGGAGCCTCCGTCGGGTCTCGGGCCTCACGGACAAGGGAAGCCACAGCTGGACTCAGGAGGCGGTCCCCGAAGACCATGCCTCGAGGACAAATGTCTAGGCGGCCAACGGGTGTCCATTCCTCCGTAGTGCAGAAAGCTCCTGCACAGAGGAACCAGCCACAGGTGCGCCCGTGGGAGATGCCCTTGCATTGGCCCCGGACCCTCCAAGGTATGGCCAATGGGAGACGCCCTTGCATTGGCCCCGGACCCTCCAAGGCATGGCCAATGGGAGATGCCCTTGCATTGGCCCCAGACCCTCCAAGGTGTGGCCAATGGGAGACGCCCTTGCATTGGCCCCAGACCCTCCAAGGTATGGCCAGTGGGAGACGCCCTTGCATTGGCCCCCGACCCTCCAAGGTATGGCGTTTTATCGGGTTGTGACCTGCCTGCTTGTCCCACAGATGGAGAAACGCCTGGAATACCTCGGCGCCCCCATCTGCCGAGGCTCCGGCAGCCGAGGGAAGAGAAGTACGTGTCTCTCAGGTCCCTGAGACTCAGCGAGTGTGGACCAGGCAGAGGGTACGTACTTGACCTTGCCTCCCACCCGGACTGCAAGCTCACTGTCGGCCAGTGGGCAGGGGGGTGTGGTCCAGTCACAGGATACCTGTCGTTGGACCCCGGCACAGACCCAGACGTCACCGGAACGATCGCGAGAGAGAGGGTCCGTAGGCAGGTAGGTAAGCAGACCGTGGAGAATCCGGACGAGCTACCCGGGAACTGAAACCAAAGCAGCAAACCGAAGACGGCCCTCGGGACCCTTGGCACCACCATCCGGCACCCACAGCACCCACCGCACGGAGGGCGCCGGGCCCCCAGAGCGCGTGCTGGTTGGCTTCCTTTATGCTCTGGAACAGGCAGAGCCAACCTCCAGTGACAGAGCAGGGGGGCAGCTGTGCGGGCCGCCGGGCAGGAACGCGGGGGCTCCCGCGGGAGGGAAGCCGTCCCTGAACTCACGCAGACCAAGCTCCGGAGGTTCTTCGGGAAGCTGGGGGAGCCGTGATCTTTGGAGGGTGGGGGGTGGGGGGTTTTGCTATTTATTTCTGTTGATTTTCTGCATTTTCAGAGCTTTCTGCTATTTTTATTGTTGTTAATACTTTTTAAAAATGCTTATTTATTTTGAGAGAGTGATCACATGACCAGGTGGGGGGAGGGTAGGAAGAGAGAATCCCAAGTAGGCCCTGAGCTGTCAGCGCAGAGCCCGACATGGGGCTCGAACTCACAAACTCAGATCATGACCTGAGTCAAAGTCAAGAGCCAAAGGCTTAACTGACTGAGTCACCCAGGTGCCTTGGTCTTCTGTTTTTTTAATTAAAAATTTTTAAAATTAATTAAAAGGGGAGGGGCAGAGAGAGAGAGGGAGACACAGAATCCGAAGCAGGCTCCAGGCTCCAAGCTGTCGGCACAGAGCCCAACACGGGGCTCGAACCCACAAACCGTGAGATCATGACCTGAGCCGAAGTCAGACACTAAACTGACGGAGCCCCCAGGGGCCCCAGTTTTCTGCTGTTGTTAAAGTGCCAGCCAGACTGTCACCACCCGAGAACAGTGCAGCAGTTTTCCACTCTCTCTGTGCACGCTCTGACACTCGCTGTTCTGAGACGGGAGCCAGTTCCTCTCCCCTTGAGCGCAGGCCACGTGCAGTGACTCACTTCTAGCAAACAGAATACATGGGAGAAGCAGGGGTGAGTGTGTGACCTCAGACACCTGGTCACCAGAGGCGCTGTGGCTCCCACTCCGGTGTCTGATTACCCACCCGGGGGGACGCCAGCTGCCTGGTGCAAGGCCGCTCAGGGGCCCCTCTGTGGGGGAGAGGCCGAGTCCTCCTGTCAAAGGGACACGAGGACCCACTGTGGAGGCAGCTCGACCAGCCCCAGCCGAGCCTTTGGATGAGACTGCAGCCACCGCGGACATTCCATGTGGACCCTGGCGTGCCCATGGAACCCCCTGAGCGCCAGCACCACCCAGCTAGGCTGACTCTGGGCTCCTGACCCTCAGAGACCACAGGATAATAAAGGCACGTTGGTGTAAGCCACAAGGTTTGAGGGAATTTGTTACCGATGTGGCCAGACATCCCGTTTCCCCCACTGCTGACCTGCCAGCAGCGGGAACTGTGCCTGGCACATCGCGGGCATCCAGATTGACGTCCGAGGCACGAACGGATACATGACTTAACACCGCAAACAAGCACTATCTCGGACGACTGCATGGCACCCTTACTGGAAATCAGACACCGTTTGCTGCGGGCCTGTCGTGTGCAGACATTCACCCGTGTCCGCTCGCCCGTCTTCACCAGCAAGCCCAGAGATCTGTAGCTCCTGTCAGCCCAAGTTTATGGCTGTGGAGCCCGAGCCCTCTGTCCACAGCTCCCCGTGCCTGTGGAGGCCCCTCTCCCAGCCTGCGGACAGGGTTCCCGAAACGTGGCTCCTGCACGGCAGAATCAGGGTCGGCGCTTGCTGATTGAATCTGCAGATGCAAATGTGATCGGGAAGAAGTGAAACACAGATGCGGAAGTCGGCGTTCCAGAGGACACGGCACGGAGGTCACATGACTCAGGTACCAGTAACCGAAGCCGACTAAGCTCCTGGATGTGGGACGAGGGCTCTCACTGCCGGGAAATCCCTATTTGCAATCATCACTGCCTAATTCTGTCTTACTTTTTTTTGAAATGTTTATTTATTTTGAGAGAGACCATGTATATGAGCAGGGGAGAGGCAGAGAGAGAGAGAGAGGGAGAGAAAGAGAATCCTAAGCAGGCTTCGCACTGTCAGCACAGAGCCCGATGCAGGGCTTGAACCCACGAACCGTGAGATCATGACCTGAGCCGAAGTCGGACCCTTAACGGACTGAGCCCCCCAGGCGCCCCTTGTTTTACTTTTTAAACGGATCGCTAAGTACTATCATTTTTATTTGAAAAGATTAGAAACAGTGAAAGATCTCCAAATTTCACATAACCGCCTTTCCCCTTCTCCGAGAAGACATGGACTCTGTGTGTTTGGTGCACCTTCCTCGGGTCACACGTGAGACCTATTTGACCAGAACGGGAATGGCCGTGCCGCGTGTAGGCTGCGCGTCTCTCACACACACACACACACACACACACACACACACACGTGCGCGCGCGCTCTGCCCCCACATGCCAGCAGCGTGCCCAAGTCCCAACGACCAGAAATGTGTCCCTGTATTGTCACACGTCCTCCGACCTCTCACCTCGACTGAGAACGACGCCTCCTTCGCTCACGCGTGTGCGTTACACGCGGTTCCAGGCCACCAGCTGTCTTCTCCCGTGAGATTCCGCAGGAGGTGGCTGGACTGCACCTCGGCCGTGGGTCCTTCTCCAGAACTCTCGATGGGCTCTCGTGCGGTTTCCGGTTCTATCCGGTTTGCTGTCGAAGCCAGGGCGCGCCCCACCTGCCCTCGCCTCCGCCGCAGAATGTCAGCCTCAGCGCCGCGTCTGGTCCCGAAAACCTTTTCTCTCTGTGTGCTGCAGACGGAGCCGCGGGAAGTCGGGTGGGCTGTGGCCGCTGTGAGGAACTCGCCGGCAGGAGAACTGCTTTCAAAGACTTGGCACACACGGCCTTCACCTTGCTGTGCGCTTCCTGTGATGAGCGGGGCCCTGAGATGCTAAACAATAGGCCCGCTAATGGGCCGCGGTGGCATGACCTCTTCCCTCGCTGCTGGAAATCGCTACAAAAAAGCTCAACTCGGCGTTCTCGACCAAATTGTTCAGAACTAATTTAGAACTTCCGATGAAGCCGGTGTGCTAAAATGGCAACCTCGGGCTGCTCTTATTTCCTCTGGGTAATTAAGGAGCAACCGGCAGACCTGGCCAGGATACGGGACGAAATGCCTCCAACAGGGCTTCTCCAGGGGGTGGTGGAGGGGGACCTGGACTGGGGGTCAGAAAACGGGCTTCTGGTCCAGCCGTGTGGACTTCAAACACGCACAGAATGCGCACGGGCCTCAGGCCCCTCGTCGATGAAATGGGAATGACCACGCCTCCCTGACCTGGCTCCCAGGGATGCGGGAGGATGGAGAGAACGCCGGATTGAAGGTCCCTCGAAGACTGTCCCCCCTTACAGACAGGGGCACACACAACACGCCAAGGAAGCTCTCTCCTCAGTCAGACCCGGGTTCCCTCAGGGTTCAGGGCGGGAGAGAGACCTCACTCGCGGAAGCCAGATAACAGCAGGTGTTGGTGAGGATGCGGAGAAAGCGGAGCCTTCACACGCGCTGGCAGGAATGTACACGAGGCCGCCGCTGGGGAACCGCCGGCCGCTCCTCAAACGATTAAACGTAGAGTCGCCACAGGGCCCAGCGCCTGCACGTTGAACGACATGCCCACGAAAACCGAAGACATACGCCCACACACACTTCATGAGCCAGAAAGTGGCAACGCGTCCCATGTCAGCCGTCGGAGGCCCGAGGCACAAAAGGTGGCCAATCCACACGCTGGAAGATTATTCGGCCATAGGAAGGGATGACTCTTAGCCCCCGACACGGGCTACCCCACGAACCCCAGAGACAGGATGTGGGGTGAGAGAAGCCAGACGCAAAAGGCCACGTGGGGTGTGACTCCATTCACAGGAAACGTCCGGAAGCGGTGGATCCATGGGGCAGACCCGGGGATGGCACGACGGGGAAGTGGGAACAAGGTCACCTGGGGGGGGGGGGGCACCAGGACTTCTTGCTGAGGTGACGGAGTCTTCTAAAACTGACAGTGAGGACAACCGCACGTATCTCGAGAATCATCGATGTTGAAGAAACGATGTTGTGACACCCCAAACAATGAATTTTCATTCCTGACGTTCGGGTGACGTGGCGACGGCCACACTATATGTTTTTGTATGGGATTCACCTTGGGACCTCCTGTTCCTGGCAGAGCGGGCAGCACGCCGGAGATGCTCAAAAATACAGACGGTCGAAGGAGAGAATCGACAAGCGGATGGGCAGATGCAGGAGATCCTGGTGGGTCTGGCGTATTTAGCGGTACCGCACATGTATCAGCAGTCCTATGACACTAACATTTCAGCTCCCTTCGCTGAATGGGATTCCATGCAGAATCTTTGTTTTGCCTGTTTTTAGCTCAGGAATTTACCCAAAAGTCATTAATAAAAAGAATAATATTTATTTATATTTTTACATATTTTATTCATCCACTCATTTTTTTCTTTCATTCTTTCATTCTTTCATAAAGCATTTGTTACATGCTACAGTGCTTCCCCTGTACTAAGACATATAACCACACGCAGTAATTTCTTTAGGTAGGTTCTGTATTATTCCCATTTTAGAGATGGAGAACCTGAGTGTCTAATTTGCTCTAGAGTTATAACCGCATGTGTCGGAAATGGCATGTATGCAAAGTGACTCGTAACGGCCCTGTTCATAGTAGCAAAAGATTAGAGCTAAATGTCCCATAAGTGGGTGCTGTTTCAATAAGTTGTGGCACATACTTTGAATGGAATATAATTTAGCTGTTAAATGAGGCACATATTTACATATTGATGTGGAAATCTCTACAAGATCTATTAAGTGCAAAAAGAAGTGTTCTGAGGAGCAGCATATTTTCTGGCATTGCTTCGATTCTATCTGGAAGGATACCCAAAACATGGTAAATGTGAGTGCCTTCTAGAAGAAGACTGGAGTCTGAGTGCATCAGTCAGGGAGGCTAGGGTTTGCTGCAGTAACAAATAGCCCCCAAGTCTAAGTGGCTTAAGTAACCGAGGTGTGGTTTTCACCCAAACGAGATCATCCGGGACAAGAGAGGGCGCTCCGCTCATACAGGACTCGGGACTGAGGCTGATCTCAAACATCGCTGGTGGCCAGACCAAAGACGGCTCTGGAGGTCTGGAGCGGACAGTGAACGACTCTAGCCTGGACATAACATATGTCACTTGTGCTCACAAGCCCTCGGTCAGCACGCGGTACACAACCCCCTCAGGCATGGGTGGGGGGCAGGGCAGGGGGGAGAGGCTGCACAGCATCAGTGACTACTGCCCTGGGGACAGACACTGGAGGGAGACTCATTTGCATCCAGAGACCCTGGCAAACACTGGGACATTTTGCCATGGCGTTAAGTTCTAGGTAGAGACCACAAACCCCGCCAGGTGAGAAGTGGAAGAATGGCCGCAGGCTGTGGGGACCAGGGAAGCCACCGGCCATCTGACTTCCAACGTGCACATAAGGAGCACCTGCTGTGTGCCGGGGCGTGCTCTGTGATGCGAATGCGCAATGACGTCGGATCTGGTCCGACCTTGCGGGGTTCACGGTCGACCAGAGGGAAGGTAAGTCTGCTGGAAGCCGGATGCCTGAGTCCAGACCCCACCTGTCCCTGGGTATGCTCACATACCCGCCAGGGAGGTGCGGCATTACGTCCTCCACACCGATGCCACCAAGGGTCAGAATCGGAATCTGCTGGCCCTGAGAGACGCCTCCCATGTAGACACACGGCCCTCGTCCCCACTGTGCCCTGACCGGTCCGCAATGTGACATGGACACGCGGTTGGGGACATAATGCAATCTTCTTTTTCTCCTTCCCTTGGTTTCCTTCCTTCTGCTGTGGATTGGTTCTCTGGGGCCGCCAGGCCACGCCACGTCCCATCCGGTCGGTGACCTCCGCACTCGACCAACCCACACAAACCGTGTCAGAAGGCATTTGTGGTCGGGGGGGATCTGCTTAGTAGCTCATTGAAAGCTTGAGCGGGGTAATTCCGTTCAGATGGGGGCATCTGAGGGCTGTGAGGGGGCGGGGGGACGTCGGAGCCGGGATTATCAGGATTTGGATTAGCAGGCAATTTCCTGACTTCCCCAACTTCATCCGTGAGGTCAGAGAGGTCCGTCCCGAATGGAGCCCATTAATCTCCCTGTTGTTAGCGAGGAAACGCTGGAAGGCGCAGGTGTTAACACTCTCGGTGTTATTTTTGGGAGAATGTGAACTGCACACTCACAGGAAGTGCACCGCCAGCATCCGGGGGTATTATTTTAGGCAGCAGAACTGAGGCCCGTGAGCAGAAGCAGCTTTCAACACACCTTTAAGGCAAGAAGGGCCCTTCATGGGCAAGAATTCTGCCACGATGTTTGGGGAAATTAAAACAATCCATGTATTCTCCGACGATGCTTGAGAAGGCCCCCCCCAGGCCCCCCAGGGGAGAACCCCCCACGCTCTTGGCCCGGAGCCCCGTCCGACTCTGCGGAGTCCAGGGGCCGACCCTAGCCCCGTGGCATACACCAGCCGGAACACCACCAGTCCGCAGACCAGACCAAGTCCGCACGCCGCGGGCCTCCAGGGTCGTTTCCCATAACTGGAGGGGCTGCTTCCTTACGTGCAGGTAAGAAATTCTAAATCTGACACTCACACACACACACACACACACGCACACACACACGCACGAGTGTGCTCAGCTGTCCTGAGGCGCCTCTGTTGGGGATGAAATGGAACTTTCTGTTTTGGTCCCTCTTGCTGCGCAGCAGTGCTGAGTTAGGGCGCGAAGGGAACCCCTCGTGGCCACGGTCAGGCGTTATAACTTCCTCGTGACGGGTGCCCAGCGCAGGTGTCTCAACCTCTCCGGCCTCAGTTTCTCCACCTGCAAAGTGACGGAGGTGGGGGGGGACGCGACCGTAGCAACGGTGTCTCCCTAATACGGTGGTCATGCCGAGTCCTCCTCCCGGGACCCTCCCTCGCACAACGGAGGACGCTCTCTTCCATCAGGGCTCTGACCCGTGTCACGTGACCCCTGTCACGAGGCTTCCGCCTGACGACCTGACCACCTCCCACCTGCCAACGCCGTCAACCCAGACACGAGGCTCCGCACACGGGCCGGCGGGGGGCGGACACTCTCGGTCCCTGGCGACGCCAATGGGGAGGCTGAGGGCCTTCCGTGCTGCTCACCGGCGTCTAGAAGAAATCCTGGGGGAGGGCACTTGGGAAGCCCATGTCCGTGTGGACTGGGCCGGATGCCAAGCCCAGGTGGACGACTGTGATCCCGCTGAGCCTGACTGGGACGTGGGAGCGCCCAGGGCGGGAGAGGCCGAGGTCCTTTCTGAGGACGTGGGACGCCTGGGTCTCTGGGAAGGGCAGACTCATGGACGCTCCCCAGGGCGAGAACCCGCTGTGCGTCCACAACCGTTCGTGCTGAGACCCGCCCGCCCACCGGCACCAGGTGAGGAACGGCTCCCTGCAGAGCCCAAGTGGCTTCACCAAGGCTGCCCGGTGTCGGTGGCAGGGCCGGACTTCGGGCCCGTCCACAGCGGCCTCCCTGCAAGGCCCGTGCGATGGCGTTCCGTCCCCCCCCCCGGACATGTGTGTCAGTTTTACTGCGTGTCTTGACCACCAGCCACACGGTGAGCATTCTGGATCCTGCCCGGGAGTCTCAAGACTTTGCTCACAAGACGTTTCTTGGGGCAGGTAATAAAATGCAGGGTCCTGGGCCCCGGCCCCACAGATGTGCTGACCCGGGAGGCCCAGCGTGCAGCCTGGAGTCTGCATTGCACCAAGCACCCAGGGGAGTGACTGCAGGACCCTTGCCCCTGAGGAATGCAGGCCCCCAGTCCACAGCCTTTGGGCCTCAGCCACGATTTCGATTTTCCAACGTGGCAAACAGAATCGAGTGTGGTTTTTCTGAGGCATTTTGTGTCTCGCCGCACAAAAGGCAGAGGAAGGGGTGGCCCAGGAGCCGGCAGACAGAGCAGCAAGGCGGACTGCGCCGTGTCCGAGCCAGAACCTCACCTTGGACCTCAGTCCCCTCATCTAAGATGTGGGTGCAGCGTTCCTTGGCGTCGGGATCCAGGGAGATGCCCCGTGTCCGCCGCCAGAGTTCTTGCTCCTGGGACCTGCTGTGGCGGGAAGTCCCCCGGGGCGCATGCTCGGCCTCCTCGGAGGGGCTGACCCAGCGGCGGAGACCCAGCGGCGGGGACCCGGCGGCCCCACCCACGCCCGTCGGAACGCACAGCTCCCCACGGAGGAGGCTCTAGTCATCTCACACATGGAGGCGAACGTAAGATAAAATTACCCGCGACTCAAGTCATAAATACTAACTTTCTCTTTTAACATTTTTACGATACTCCCTCCTTTCAGATGCAATAATTTACCCTAATGTGTTCCTCCCACTGTGTCTTCTACTGTCTGACTCTGTGTAAACGCGGGGGCAGCAGGACCAGAGCAGATCACGGGATGCCGACTACACGCGCCGGATCCTGCCGGGCGCGGCGAGGCCACCGCAGCCTCACGGGCCAGCGCCGCGGAGCCCCGCCAGGTGGAAACACACCAAAGGGCCGTCGAGCGGGTCTGGCTGTTTTCTAAGGAGCTGGAACGGAACATACGTGTCTCGCCCCGCTCCGCAGGGGGGCCGCGCCTCTGCCTCGAGTGGCCGGCCACCAGCCAGTTAACGGGAGGGAGACGCCACTCATTTTCTAAGGTCACGACCTACGGGAACCTTCCTGGATGGAATTCTGTTGAAGTCGGAAACCATTTAAAGAGAGAGGCCATGTTTCCATCGGGGTTACGTTCCACTGAATACGACAAAACAGAAACAAAAATATCATCAGTGAGAGGTGGCTGAAACGCACAATATTATATTCTTTTGCATAAAAGAAGACAGATGGGGTAATCCAGGACTGGTGTGGTACTTCCAACGAACTTGACCTGGTTCCAGGCTCCTTTCAGTCTCCCTACATTGTGGCCCTCCTCCTTATGGCCCAAGATGGCTGCTTGAGCTCCAGCCATCACATCCAAGTTTCTGAGAGAAGGACAGAAGGAGAGAAGAAAGGCCATAGCTTTCCCCTTTAAAAATAGATTTTATTTTTCAGAAGTTTTAGATTTATAGAAAAGTGGTAACTGTATCACAGACCATTCCCATGTCCCCCACTCCAGCTTCCCTATGCTTAACATCTACATTCCTGTGTTACAGGTAATGAACCTTCATTAGAGTTCTCTAGACCCTCGGGTTGGGAGAAGTTTCTTTTTAAGTTTATTTATTTTGAGAAAGAGAGACCGTGAGAGTTTGGGAGGGGCGAGAGAGGGAATCTCAAGCAGGCTCTGCACCAGCTCGGAGCCTGATGTGGGGCTCAAACTCATGAACTCGGAGATCACGACCTGAGCTGATATCAAGAGTTGGATGCTTAACGGACTGAGCCACCCAAGCACCCTGGGGGCCTAATTCCTCCTCCTGTCCCAGGCTCCCATCCAGGACCCCACACGGCATGTGGCGGTCACGTCCCACGAGGCTCCTCTTGGCCGTAACGGCAGTCCCCTCCCTCTCGTGTAAGGAGACTTCCAGAGACACAACAGGACATGTCCTCTGACTCCTCGTTGGCCAGAACCCGCCACGCGGCTGCCCACGGCCACAGGGCAGGCCAGGAAGGGTCTCTGTTCCCGGGACCCATGGCCCAGATGGACACGAAGGGAGGGGCAAGGACACAGGGGATAATTGCTGGTCCCTGCACAGACGGGGCTCAGGACCCCAGCCGGGCCGCCTCCGCGGCCGCCCTGCGGTCCTGACGGCCTCGGCGAGGGACTGCCCCCCAGGCAACAGCCGGCCCAGAGTGTGCGGCTCCGTCTACACCCCCAGGCTCGCCCTGCGGCATCTTCTCTGCTCCTGGGTCAGTCCCAGCTGCCGCCCCGCCCCAAGCTGCAGTCCAGAGGGCCCTCCAGGAGGGTGCGCCTCGTGTCCTCCGCCCCGTGACCCCGGGCTGGGTCAGAGGACCCGCGGCTAAGCCCCTCGGGGAGCCTCGCTGAGCGCTCACGGCAGCCGTGCGCCGGACCTTCTCGCCAGGGCGCCAGAATCCTCAAAGCCATCGCGTGGGCGGGGGTTACTTCTCTCCCAACTCTAAGGGGAGCCGGAAGCTCCAGGGGGTAACAGCCAAGGTCACAGCGACATGCCACGGGGCCGGGATCCACACCAGCCCTGCCACGGGAGCCCCGGGGCCGTGCTGGCCGGCCCAACGCCAACGGTGCGCGGCGCCCGTAGTCAGGGTGCCAACGGGCGATGCAGGCTCGGTGATGGAGCTGCACGCGCCCAGACGCCCGTGTCCTGTCCCGACTGCACTGTGGGCAGCCTTGCGCGTGCCGCAGCCCAGGCGCCCGTCTGACCTGAGCCCGGAACCGCAGCCACCTCTCTGGGGCTCGTGACAGGCCTGGTGGCCAGGTGTCCCTGTTTTCAAGGGGGCAAAAACAGACTCAAAGAGGTTACGTCCACCTCTTGAGCGTGCATCAGTCAGTGTGGCCTAGCCCCTGGAACAAACATCCCCGGTTGCGGGAGCTCAACCCAATACCCCCTCTGTCACCGTCTGGGGCAGGAACGGGGGATGGATGCCCGGCTCCATGACATTCCAGAACCCAGGAGCCGCTTCCGAGGGTCTGGTCGCCTCCCACTGGATCTCAGCATCCAGTCAGTGGACAGGGAAGAGGGCCAGGCTAGAGCGGCACACAGCGTCCCCACCCCCGACCCCCGGCCTCAGGGTCCCGCCAGGCTCCGTGCGGGAGGAAGAGAGAAACGCAGACACAGTGAGCACTGGTGAATGCCCGTGTGGGCACCGCAGGGCGAGGCCCGTGTAGCTGGGGGAGGGGAGAGGCGGGAGGCGAGATGGGGGCACAGGGCGGGGCCCTCATGTGCGCAGCAGGGGCGGCGGAGGGAGGGATGAAGGCAGGCTACCTGACACTCAGCCAGGGGGACGTTCAGGCCCTACAGCCCCGCCATCTCCCTGGTCCCTCGCCATGACCCAGATGCCGCGGCCGCTCCCTTCCAGCACCTTCCAGGCTCTGGGCCCCCATCCCCTGGAGGATGGCACCTGGTCACTGCCGATTCCCCACTTCCCACCCTGTCCCCACAGGGTCTGAGGCTCCGCTATGGGCAGGGGCGGGGGGGCTCGAGTCGTAGGGGGCGCAGGGGTGCAGCCCCGGGTCCCCGTGAGGCGCCAGGGAGCAGACCGCAGGCCAGTCCCCACAGAGCCGGCCGCGAGTCAGCAGGCCTTACAAACTGCTCCGTTAGACCCGAAAGCTTCGGCAATCCCCGGGATTAGAAGGAGCCCGCGCGGCCTCCGGGGAGGGAGGTGTTTACACTTGCTGAAGGCCCATCTCGGTGACGGATGGCGGCCTCGGCCTCGGAGTCACGTGTGTTTGGGCTTCTCTGTCTCTCTTTTTCCAGCAAACACTCGAGCTCTCGGGGGTCAGATTCAGTGCGAGGCGGGAACCACGCTCAGCGCCAGGCCGGGACGCGCGGGCTGACCAGGTGCCGGGGCTGCGCCGTCCCGCTGGCCCTCGGCGCCTCCGACCCCGGGCCCCGTGCGCTCGGCGGACGTACCTGCGCCGGGCGAGCCCTCGGGGGCTCCGAGCGAGCGGGGCGGGCGCCTCGCTGGATGCCCACGGCGGGCACCTCCCGTCGGGCCTGCCCGTCCACACACGGCCAGGGAAAGGGTTCGCGCGTCGCGGCTGAATCGCTGGCCGCTGAGGAGCGGAAGCCGCTTGTACGACTGTCCTGAGGGGCAGCTGCTCTCACAGACTTTGGGGAGACGCTCCCCCAGGACGGGGGCCGTGGCTGCGGCCCCGCACCTCCTGCCGGCCCCCGGCCCCTCGCCTCAGCTCTCCGGGATCTTACCTCCTAACCAGGGAGCAGCGTGCAAGCTACAGCCTCAGGTTTTGTTTTCTGAGGAGCACACACTCACACATGTGCACACTCACACTCACGCACACGCACTCACACAGAGGTGGTGGTTACCTGCGCCTTTCTCCATCCCGACAAGTCAAGAGACCTCTTACTTCCTTCCACAAAACGGCCACTTCCCTTTCGTGATCACGACTCTCACTGTGTGGCAGGGACCGACGGACTGTCCCCAAATCAGTGCCCCTTTCCTCCCGGGCGCACGGCCCTCCGTGGTTCCCAGACTCCCTTGCCAGTGGGGGGCAGCCAAGGGGCCGCATCGTGGGCAACGGGATGTGACTACAGTGATACTGCCCTCTGGGTCCGACCCACAAAGTGCTGACAGGCAACCTTCCCGTTCGCCTTCTGCACGCGCCTCCTGAGCAGACCTGCATCCCAGGACCGGGGAGGGCAGACTCCCCAGGACCGGGGGGAGGGCAGGCCCCCAGGACGGGGGGAGGGCAGAGCCCCAGGGCCAGGGGAGGGCAGAGCCCCCAGGATGGGGGGAGGGCAGACCTCCAGGACCGGGGAGGGCAGAACCACCAGGATGAGGGGAGGGCAGACCCCCCCCCAGGATCAGGGGAGGGCAGAGCCCCAGGATGGGGGGAGGGCAGAGCCCCAGGACCAGGGGAGGGCAGACCCCCAGGACCGGGGAGGGCAGAGCCCCAGGACCGGGGAGAACAGAGCCCCAGGGCCGGGGGAGGGCAGACCCGGGCGGCAGAAGAGAGCTCCCGGCGGGACCACAGGCACTGCGTTGCGGTGTGAGCAAGAAACAGCGTCCCTGTGCTGAGCCTCTAAAGCCGGGGGCTGTGAGTTGCAGCAGGAAAAGGCCCCTCGGGAAGGTGACCGCGTGCTGTTCTGTGCGCGTCCCGTCTAACGTCCACGGGGAAAGTGCAGCTACTGAACGGGCTGCTGCTCGAAACGAGGCCCGCCGCACCGCGGCGCTTACAGGTCCGCGCAGGCAGCACGTGGGGTGGGGGGGCTCGCTGCTAAGACCCCCCGCCATCAGGAAGACACCCGCCTCCTCTTTCCAGATGAAGAGACTGAGGTTTCGGGAGGACCCGGGACCTAGTTGCGGTACCACCCGGTTCACTGGAGCGCCGTCATCAGTCCCGCAGCCCCCTAACCCCCTCTGTGCCGGGGCCGTGGACCATCCTTGGCTGTGCCTTCTGCGGGGCAGGGCATGGTCCCTTCCGTGGGGGCCGTGACGGCGGGGGTGAGGCAGGGCTGTCCAAGGACACGGTGCCGAGTCTAACGCACCTCGGGAAGAGAGGCAGTAATGTTGCGGCAAAGGGTGTAGACGGGAGTTGGAACTGGCTTCTCTCCTAACCCACTGTGTGACTTGGAGCAAATGACTTAACCTCTCTGTGCATCAGGTTCTCGTTCACAAAAGGGGGCTCGTAGTGGAACCCGTGCAGGAAAGTTACTGGGTAGATTCTAACGGAGGAGCTGGTCGACGGGCCACCCCCTGTGCCTAGCGCACGGGCCACCCCACGTCACTAGGGGACGGGCCGCCCCACGTCACTGGCACACGGCTGGCATCCAAGCGTTACTCGCTCTACTGTCCTTCCAGCTCCCAGGTTGGCCGGTCGCGAGGCCGTCTCCAGACTCACTAACTCACCCCAGCCCTGCTCAGACTCTGCCCCTTGTCCCTCCACAGTTTTCACTCACCTCACTTCCCGGCTTCAAAAACCCACGGCCACCCACGGACTCCCCTCCCCCTCATCACACGAGGCTTTCAGGAAAAGATCTAATATCAGTCAGATAATGTAAACCACGGAGGAGCTTGCCGGGCGGGGGCGGGGGCGCTGGGGCCGGCCGTGTGCGGCTTCCTGGGACAGGCGGCTGGGGTCTGAGCCGGCAGGAGGGGGCGGGGGGTCTCCCCCCAACAGACTAGGTGGGCACCCGGCCCCGCCTCCTGCCTGGACAGCGGGTCCCGGCGGGCGCTGGGGTCTGAGTCAGCAGATGCCCGACGGCTCTCGGCCCGACTGCAAGCCCAGAACTCCGCCCAGCTCAGCGCTGTGGTTTTCTGTTTTGCTCATTCCCCCAAACAAGGTCCTCAGGAGGGGATGGAGGCCGGGGCCCTGCGATTCCGGGGAAGGGTGGGTCAAGAGCAGTTGTCTCGGGGCCCCGGAGGAGCTTTTTCAGGAGAAGGATGTGGAATGTAAAGTGGGGCGGGGGGGGGGACGCGCCAGAGGCTTTACCCGGAAGTGCTGGCGGCCCCTGCGCGGCACACGGTCTGAGGAGCCCTAAGTCCCGCCACCCCCTTTGCAGCCATTACCCATCCATCCATCACCCATCTGCCCCCTCCCCTCCCCCTCCCCCCCCTTCTCTCCATCTTTCCTTCGTCCGGGCACCCGCTCGCCCATCCACCCGCCCACCGGCCGCCTGCTTGCTCATCGACTTGGTGACCGAGGAAGCATCAGCCGTGGGTCAGCACACGCCAGGCACCGGGAGCCCCGCATGGAGCAGGAGCGACCCTGGCCCTTGCCCCCCGGCTGGTCGTCCCGTGGGGCATTCGTGGACCTAAGGGGTTCAGCAGCTGTCCCGGTCGGGGCGCCCGCAAGAGCAGACCCCGAGACAAGGAAGGCAGTGTGTTTGGAAGAAGGACCCCAGGACATAACCGGAGGGGAGCGGAGGGCTGAGTTGAGGAGAAGAAGGTGCCCGAGAAAAGGTGCGCCGCTGAGCAGGTTGAGTCCGGAGCCCCGCCCTGCTGGAAACCTCTAGAAGGCTTGCAGATCACCCCCCAGTGGTGGCCACCCACCGACTCCCGTCCACCACCGGCTGAGGGCTGCATCTAGGCAGCCGAGCTCGGGCATGGGGGGCAAACCCAGTCCCCACTCCAATGAGCCACACGCGGGACGGGGGGCGGGTCCCACACTCTTATTACGTCTGTGCAGGCAAGAAACGTCTCGAAAGGGTGCGCAGAGACTGACGGCAAAGTGTGGCGGGGGCACCGTGCATGAGCCCAACACACGTGGTCCCCGGCCCGGAGTGCAGAGCTCGGTGCCAGCTCCGGAACTGCCAAGTGCCCGGGGGCCTCCCTTGGAAAGACAGCGCAGAACTTTTATGGAGAAATTGAACACTTTATTAAGATGTGAAAGAGGCCCTGAACAAGTGCAAGGCGACCCTGTCCGTGGGGGGGATGGGCCAGCCAGGTGGAGTCACCCCCTCCCTTCAGAGTAGCAGCACGCCCGCGACGCGCCCGTCGGAATCCCAGGATAGCCTTCCAAGAACCCGACACCCGGGCTTTCTAGAATTCACATGAAAGAATCAACTTCCACCAACAGCTGAGAGCGTTTTGGAAAAGTGCAAGTTGGGATCTTTGTCCTTTAGCTCATTAGAGAATTGTCTGCTGTCGATAGGTACATTTTACATACTTCCCTTTACGTCTTCATGTAAACAGCGCTTAAATCTTAACCGCAACATTTAAAAGGCCGGGGGGAATTCGTCAAGCTGCTCTGTCTCAGTTTCCCCCAGCACAGCCCCCACTATTGACATTGCGAATCCCAGGTTTTAACCATCCTCTGGAAAAAGTCTCACGGGAGGGATTTCCTTTTTGTTTTTAATTGTGGTTGAGGACACATCTACGTTCCACGGAGCGTCTCTTGCATGATGGAAACGCCACACCGGTGAACGGCTTCTCCCGTTCCCCTCCCCCAGCCCCCCAGCAGCCCCCTGCTCCCCGATTCTGTGAGTCCAACGTTTTCAGATTCCACATCTAAGTGAGCTCATGCGGAATCCGCCTTTCTGTGTCCGGGTATTTTTAACTTAACGTAACGCCCTCCAGGTTCATCCACGTTTTGCAAATGGCAGGGTTTCCTTTTTCAGGGCTGAGTCCTATTCCGCCGTGTACTGTAACCACACTGTCTCTGTCCCTTCCGTCACTGGCAGACATTTAGATTGTTCGCATACCTTGGTTATAGTGACTAATGCGGCAGGGACCGTGGGAGCTCAGACATCCGTCTGAGGTCCTGACTCCAAGTCAGAGCTGGATGCCCCGCCGTGGATGGCTCCGTCCTACGGCGGCTCTATTTTTAATACTCCAAGGAGCCTCCGCACCATTCCCGTAATGGGTGTACAGATTTACGTCCCTTCCAGCAAGCGTCCAACGGGCCTCTTTCTTACACGCCCCCCGCTAACACTGACCTTTTGTCTTTCTGACGGTCGTCATCCAGACAAGTGTGAAGTGACCGCTCACCGTGGTTTCGATTTGCATTTTCCCCACGATGAGTGATGGGGAGCATCTCTTCATGTGCCTGTTGGGCCTCTGCGTTTGGGGAACCACCCACTGGAGTCCCTGGCCCATCTGTGGACGGGTGATTTGTCCTCTTGCTACTGAGTTCTCTGGGTTCCTTGTGCATTTTGGAGGTTCAGCCCCATCGGGCGCACGGCTTGCAGGTGGCCTGCTCCATCCGACAGACCGTCTCCTCAATCTGGTGACAGCTTCCTTTGCAGAAAGTGTTCAGTCGGATGCAGATTCATGGGTCTATTTTTGCTTTTGTTGCAGTGTTTTGGGGTCATATCCAAAAAAAAAAAAATCACTGCCCAGACTGATGTCAGGAAGGCGTTCTCCTGTGACTCCTACTCGTTTTATAGCTCCAGACCTCATGTTTCCATCTTGAAGCTGTTCTGATCTGACTCGTATGTGGTGTGAGGTAAGGATCCAGCTTCCCACGTCTGCGTGTCCACGGCGTTCCGCAGCTTTCAGAGCAGGGAACACGCTGTCCCCTCCTCCGTGAGGTTTACCACTGACGACTTTGTTCTATTCGATGCTATTGTTAAAGTACAGAGAGAGAGAGAGAGAGAGAGAGACAGCGTGAGCGGGGGAGGGTCAGAGAGAGAGGGAGACACAGAATCTGGAGACAGGCTCCAGGCTCTGAGCTGTCAGCACAGAGCCCAACGCGGGGCTCGAACCCACAAACCGCGAGATCATGACCTGAGCCGAGGCCGGACGGTTAACCGACTGAGCCCCCCGGGCGCCCCAGTGTGTGGGGTTTAATTCCTGCGACCTTATGTTTGCTGGAGTCTGAAGCCTCTCCTACCTAGAAGGACCGTGCCATCTGCAATTAGCTCATTTTTCTTCTTTGTTTCCAGTTGGGACGCCTTTTATTTTTTTTTCTTGCCGGACTGCCGTGGCCAGGACTCCCAGGACCGTGTGGAAGACAGCGGCGAGCGTGAGCCTCCCGACCCGGGTCCTGGTCTTCCTCGGTTCTTCTCCACTGAGGATGGCATTACCTGTGTCTTTGCACCGTGGCCCCTATGAGGTTGGAATGTTCCTGAAGAACAGGAAACACTTCCAAACTCGTTTTATGAGGCCGGCATTTCTCTGGCCCCAAAGCAAGGGAAGGCCGTTGCAAGAAAAGGACATTCCAAGCCAATATTCCTGGGACGTTCGATGCAAAATTCCTCAGCAGAATCTCTGCAAACTCAACCCGACAGCGCAGAGGACCCCACGCCTCGGCCAGCGGTCTCCTCCCCGGGAGGAGGGCGGTCCAGCAAACGCAAGTGAGTCCCGGAAAGAGCACATGCACGGGTACAGGGTGGACAGCACCGCCTCGACGGAGGAGGCATGTGACAGGACTGACGCCCCCACCACCTCAGCCAACCAGGCCTCGAAGGGAGAGATTTCCTGGTGTCAGAAATCACTTTAATCCTCCGAACAAGGCCCTGTTTTTATTTGATGAGCGCTGCGCCCTCCATATTCTTCTAGCCCCTCCTGCTTTGGGGGACGAGAGAACTCGGAGCCGAGTCCGTGGCCAGGGCCCAGGGGGTCAGGCGGGTTAGTTCTTGTGGCAACTTCACGGCAGGTATGTTTGCCATCCCTGCCCTCGCCCAGCTTGGCTGAATGTTGTTAATGAACCCCACTGAGTCCGGGCACCGCCGCGTCCGGACAGAGACGCTGTCCCCAGCTGAGAAGCCCGGGACACACTCGCAGAGGCTGGGCTTGGCCGAGACTGGGGGGGGCGGATGCCGAGGGCTGGTGCTGCCTGCGCTGTCTCCTGATGCCCCCTGACGGGAAGGTCTGCCCAAACTGGTGGTGCAGGTTGCTGACTGTGCAAACGACGGACGCATGACCCATCGGCCCTGCGGGCGGGAGGAAAGCGCACTGCAGTTTCACAGAGGAACCTTCTGGACGTTCCTGCGTGGGGGACTGGGCACCCGGGGACTTTTCCTCCTAGACACGGGAGGAAGGTCTGGCGTGGCACAGTCGGTGGGGTAGAGCTGCTTCCCCAGAGGGTCGGATCGGGGGTGGTGGGGGAGCAGCTGGAGCCGCTGGACTCCGGACAGCTGCTTCCCCGGCACCATCCTTGTGGGAGTCACTCGGACGTCAGGCCTGGCTTCCCTGAATATGGTTTTCCTTCCTCCGCGGAGACCTCCCAGGGCCTGACTGCCCTGCAGACCCCAAGGCAGGACTTCGCGGCCACCCCGCGGAGGGGGGCGGGCGGCACCCCCAGGTGAGCCCACCCTCCCGGCCCGCTCCCCGTGGCGCTGGACGGCTGTCTCGGGGACAGGGAGGCCAAGCTCCGCGCACTGGGCCCCGGGCCCCAGAAGCCCAGGCGGCTCTGCTCTGAGAACCGCTGTCTTGTGCCTGGGAAACAGGCTACTTCTCAGAATGAGCCTTTCCGCCGGGGCAGAGGCTGCCTAGTGCCCCGCAGCTCGGCCCCCCAGCTTCAAGAGCACCCCCCACCCGGGGCTGAGCCTGTTCTGAAACCGGCAAAGTCAACGCAGAAGCGGCCCCAAGCGGCCCGGGTGGGGGGCTCGGGCCTCAGGGGAGCGGGGTTCTCCTCCAAACCCCTCGGCTGGATTGAAAAGTCAGTCCCGGGGTCGTTTAGCGGATGACAAATGCCGACTGAGTCCACATGTGGTGGAATTTAAGGTTAAAAGCGCAATTAATTTTTTGCTTTCGAGTTAAAAATAAACAAGTCACCGCTCACTCATCGGCATGTGCGTCCTGAGTGCCCACCTTGCGGTCACGGCGTCCGGCGCTCACACAGCCGTGGGCCTGACCCCCCGGGGAGGGCGTCCAGGGGTCAGAGGGACAACGGACGTGTCTGGGACGGACGTGTGGGTGTGGCAGAGGCTGGGGGTGGGTGGCGGGCCCAGGGGGTGGTGTTGAGCAGCAACAGGGGGCCGGAGGGCAGGGTGCCTGGTGACACACGGAGGGGGGACGGCGGTGGCCCCGCGGCAGGGAAGTCACCGGGGAGAAGGAGAGACGCAGCCCCGGCCGGGTGGCAGTGCGCTCACACACACACACGCACACACGCACATTCACAC